>SCLF01074104.1:0-11460 GCA_004367975.1 Mesochordaeus erythrocephalus
TTCAACCACGTCTAGGGCCTTAAAAACGCTAAAAACCGGCTCCGTGACAAAAAATGGGCAAAAAGGTGCCTGGGAGATATGGTCGACAACATGTAGGCGAGACTTTTTATTTAATTCGAAACTTGAACTCTCCATGCGACAGAGACTGTTTCCTAAAGTGACGTGTACGGGTGTAGTTGGTGGCCTAACCCAGCACCATATTGGACTTCACAGGTTAGAAACCATAAAGGTCAAATGGATACCGTTTCTCGAATAAGATCGAGCAAGCACCACCATCACGGGTTAATTTTGATTTAAATCAAGCAGAGCTCAATACATGTCGACAGGAAAGACAAGATCTTGTTCAACATTGTATAAGCTTGCAAATAACACACGTATTAGCAGCTTCCGGTCACTAAATATTAATAAAAATGATTTGGCAAGTGTTCAGGAGCACGATCTGGAATTTGTTTTAACTGCTGCTGAAAAAGGTTAGGCCTCTTATTAACTCCCAACTGTCATTCCAATGCTGGCAATGTAATAGCTCGAAAAGTATGTACAGTGGTAACTGGAAAAGCGGCACTAAGATGAGGGCCAATTGAAAGTCTCTATTCCTTGCAAACATACTATGCACTTAATTTATATAGCGAATATCAGTCCCTGACACACTTTTGTCGGCTGGAATATATTAAAAGAGATCCATAAGTTAGCGTAGAGACCTGAGTAAACGGATAATGGCCCTTTATCTTCGAACTTTCTGGCGAATGAGCGCGCTGCATCTCCCATAATCTAGCGCCACTTTTCAAGTTACTATTGTATTAAGATAGACTTACATTCCTATGTGAATCGTAGAGTAATTTCAGTACTCCAAATCTGTTTCTTAATTTGAGGTTTATATTTTTGGGGCTTTAGTGCTAAAAAATAACAGAAGCTGGTGTATTTTAAGGTGTATAAACAAAAATTATTACTATTTTGTTCAACAGATGTTGTAATCGTATTAGAACCGAAACTGAAAACCCAGATGTGTATAATTTCAAAAATCAAATTTAGTCTCAGACGGGTGGGCTTCACCGGACATCGTGTTTTGTTACCGATGAATTTAGCCGGATACTTTTAAATAACTATCTTCTAAAATTGAGCATAATTCCAAGTTACGTCGTTAAACCTATCCTTTGACGGCTTTAAAAAAAATCAATAAAATTCAAAAAAATTCAGATGTTTTACATTTTGATTTGCCTATTTTATAGTGGCCCGGCCTTGCATCAATTTTGACATGTTCGTGAAGAAATACAGTGCTTCATCGTAACATATGTCCCAGCAACCTTTTTGTACATAACCCTCTGTTATTGGATCTGTTCATGGAAAAATTGAATAATTTAAATCTCCAGAACTAACAAATGTGTTATTTATCCAATATTTACTCGTTTTAGGATGTAGAGGCGTTAAGATGTAAAGGAGTTCAAAATATACACTTTTGTTATACTTTCGGTGCGATTCCCGGTACGAAAAGTGTTGCATAAACGATCTAATTGAGAAGTGGACAAGACCAAAGCATTCTTTGATTCTTTTAAACGTCAGTGATATATACGGAATTTATACCACCAGTAATATTAGATCAAATCCAGGGTAATAACCCTAAATCCTCACCTCCACGTTTACTCTGCGGTACTATTTGTGTTTTCCAGTTATCAAACTTGATAACTTTAACAACCTACAGGGAATACGCGATAGGTGTCTGATGATGAGAGTCCAATTGGGAGAGCTTAAATTCCACGTGCGTCGATACTCAGTGTACGGAATTTAGGTCCCTTCAAAGTGTCTGCTCCTTTTCTTAGTAATAGCATTAGGAAAAGTTCCAACGGTTGAAAATTTCCGGTTTTCCAGGCGGAAGGTTTATCTCTGATGTTATTTAACCGGGTAAAAGTTCTCAGATTCATATTTTCCCGGTATATTCTAAATGCATTTTGCGAACGCATGGCGCTAAAAACCTATTTTTCTGTCGGCTAAACTATTATCCAATCGATATCTTGACCAAGTTTCAATTTTTAGATTCACTTTCAGTCAATATCCTGGTATGTGGGTGCCCTAAAATAAAAGCAATAAATTTCAGGCGGAAATTCCGTTCTATTTTTTCCCATCTGAGACGAAACTGTCCTAAATTGTAAAACTGTGAATTTTTAAGGTGTCATTTCTTAAGCACGTCTCGGGCAACAAATTTGTGTGATTCTCGATTCAAAGTGGTCAATTTCCGGTTTTTCACCGACACTTCCTGCAGTACTACCGTTATAAAAATTGTTGCGAAAATTTCCAAGTCCAATTCAACCATGTTAAAGGCCTCATGCATTTCTAAGGCATTAAAAAGCTAAAAACACTGTCAGTGGATAGCTATGGTCAAAAGGCTTCCTAGGATATATTCTTTAATACCCCTGTAATATGAAAATTAATGATTTGAATACTCCGTAAGCAAACCTATGGGTGAGAACGACTGGCGAAGGCTAAATGGTAACTTAATATATCGGTGGTTCATAATTGCACCATACTCCTCTAATATCTAACCACTTTATACTATGCTGTTGTAAATATCTCACAAAAATAGACAAGTCACAATATTATGAATATCAATACGGTGATGTACACTATATCACCACAAGCTGTTATTTCAAAAATTGTGCCGGTAGCATGTACATACAAAATAACCCATTAATATAGTTAAAAATGTTCCCAAATCACATAATATCATAATATCGTTTCTTCTTTCTTTTCTACGGGCTTGACCTCTATAACATTCGGAATAGGGATTGGTTGTCCGTTATGTTCGGATTCCAATTAGTTTTTTTGGATAAGCTGGGTATCACCTTTATCTAGGAATTCATTGTGACAGGGAAAAGAAATAGGGAATTTTAGTGGGAGACGTGAAACACCAAGAGAATGTACAGGAACAAAAGAAACACGGCTAGAGCACGAAATAATAAAGTGAAGAACAAAAAAATTCTGAACGCCGTGGAAACAGCGCTAAAATGGAAAAATTTGGTCAAACATGCTTTTAGCCGCACTAAACGAAATAGATAATAAGGTGAAACTCTCCAAATGACCAAATTTTTTGCTGACCGATTGAGCTCGACGAGGCGAATTTTAAGTAGGATTCATAGATACTGAAGTTATGGCGATTTGTATATTGGCAAAAAATGGCTATTTCGAGATAAGGTCAAAAGTTCGGGAACGCCATTGGTTCGATAGCTATGAAGAAAAATTCTGTTTTGGGACACTGGTACCACTTTTTCTTAATATAAGGTGAACACGCTAGTCACGCATGCACTATAGACTCAGATGTCATTTTTATGGGTGAATGAGATCGGGAGACAATGATGTGTGCATTTGGCCCTAGTAAGTTCGCACATTTACGGCGGGTTGGTGAATCGCTTATCATGTTCATGGTAGTATATGTTGGAGCCTTTGATATACTATCGAGCCCAGTTTATGCTCTAAACATTTGATCGGAAAGACCACGATTATGGACGGTGCACGGGATTGAGAAAATCGTAAGTACCAATCAAGTTGCAACACAAATTGCGCTTGTACTGTCTCTCCCATATCATCACTACCGACTGTGCCGTTGGTTATGCGAATCGAACAAACAAATTGGTACAGCTAACGAAAAGCGTAATTGTGGTTTGGTTGCTGAAGGCGTTGGATTATGTTGATATATATTGAAGAGCCATGTGGACATTTGAGTGCACGACGAGCGTTGGCATCGCGAATCGTGTATTTTAGCCCTTGGTTTGAGAAAGGTTATCCGTGAGTCGATCAATGGAAATAATAGATGGTGTTACTGTGGGATCTCGATGTCTAAGCGAGCGCGTAACGAGCGTTTTACTTCGCGAGTTGTGATTGACGTTCTTGGCTTGTTTATCGGTGTACCGTTCTTTTGAACGAACGACGGAAGAATGAGAATTATGTGTGATGCATTTGGTCGCGAAAGAAATATGAGCTCCGAGCGGACTACTTTATGGGAGGTCTAAAACAACTGGATGACCTCCGAATCTGGCCCCTGAGGCGATTTTCAAGCCTACATAAAGTCACTGATTTTTACTACAAATATTTCTGTAAATAAACAAAACTGGTTTCTGAAAAAAAATAAAAGATATATAATGCAAAGACACAAAAATGTCCAAAAATATGGTATATAATAGAATCAAAGATTTGTCAAGCTACTTTCAGAAAAACCAAAACTGGAAAGTTTACAAATGACCCGAGTCAACCAAATTTACAGCTTGATCCTAATCAAATCGACAAAATTGTAGTAACTACAATAACTCAAATAACGTTAAATTGTGCACGTTTCTGTTAATAAACGATTAATTATAAATAGGTACTGTGTTAAAGTTAACTCTGGTTACAACTTTTCTTCATCGACCAAAGGACAGTCTTGCCGTTTACTCGTGATTTTTACTTGATCCGTCTGCCAATTTTAACCGAACCAGTGTGTATTCGAATACTGAAGCCTTAGTTGTAAAACAATACAGGGTAACAGATACATATTAAAACCTAAAACCACTTGAAGAGATATATACTGGATGTACCGTAGTATCATACTGATGTAATAACTTAATCGCGTTGCTCATGCGTTCAATATTCGTCGTAGATATTTATCCCGATCCCATTTTCGGAGATTTTACATGATGTCAATTGAAGTCATAGAGTGCAATAATCTGGTACCGTCTTTCAAGTGTAATTCGAATATAGCCTATAGTAAATCAAATATCCTTAGTTTTGCTTGATCTCCGCTAACTTTTAACGGCTAAATATTACAACTTACTTACTAATGTTCTCTTATTTTTGTCTAACAAATCGATGTTCATCGGAATGGTCTGTTTTTTAGAAAATTCCAAACTTCGTACTGGTACTAAAATCTTTTAAATGTACCTACCTTATCAATTCCCCATACTTTATTATAGCACGTTTAAACCGTTCATCATATTTGTACCACTGCACACGTTCGAGTTACTCTTCTATCTGCATTAATATGAGTTAAAATCATAGGTAGCATTTCGTTTACATAATACATTCTATCTTTATATACTATGTGATAATCAAATTTAGCTGTTTGTAACGTTTATGTACATATGTTAATAACGAACCAATTTCACAATACCGCAAATGTACCATTTATGAATAACAGGTCTTATACAGGGTTAATAACTCGTTTTAATAATAACCCATGTTTTTATGTTTTAATACTTAAATTATTGTGGTATTACTCTCGCCACCATTACGATTATCACCAGCTTAAAAGTTTCCATAAATGTAATTCGAATTTTGTTGACAAGGCTATCCTTAGCTCGCCAGTTTTCGACGATTTTTCGTTTTGTTTTGCATTTTACTCAGATCTGCGTAGAGCTAGTTATAATTTTCCGGTCTTTTACTATTTAATACAGCTAAGAGTGCGCTGACCAGCGTTCCGTATACAATAATCTCGTGCGTATTTTATGGAATTTGGCCCACAATTCCTACCTACAATGCAAAATTATCCGCCTGAAATTTTAAACACGTTAGCACTATACGTCTGTTGTGAAATCTCTTGATATATTTTAATATTATGGAGGAAATTAAGCTTCAGGAATATCAAAAAGTTATTCAACGATAATTTCGACCTAATCCGGATTCCATCGACACATGTCCATCGTCATATCAACAACAATTTCAACGCTATTCGAATTAGCCGGTCTTTAGCTTTTCTGGTGGTTCGACCTCGGTAACTAACGCGTGCACCTCTTTTTCCAGAATAATATGATTTCGACTAATAATGAAATACTTCCAGTCTAATTCCTGATATTCATTGGAGATATCTATAGCCACAGGTATTGTTTCTGATCCCCTTTGCTTCAATAAGAACTTTTTCGCTTTCCAAATATGATCAAAATTTGGAGGCCGAATTTTATTTTCAGCCTTTGCTCGACATAAACTAACTTCCTGATTTCTATCACGTCCATATTAGTTTCATCAGCTTATAACTTTCAGCGCCAGATTTGACGCGCATTGCAATTAATAAAAAGATTCGATGTTATTGTCGCGGTGCAAACACATGGCAGGGGTGGTTTGAACTTACTGCTTGTTTAAATTCGCACAATACTGCGACTTCGTGTCTACTCAACAAGTCCCTGCGTCTACTTCTTTGGAGATGATCATGAGACAAAAATCCAAACATTGTTTCGTTCCGTTCCTTGCAACGGCCTTACCTGAGTCCTTGTATTGCTTCATATTTTTCTTATATGCAGATTTGGCATACCGTTTCGACAAACGAAGCAACCTTTACGATTGGAATGTATTATTTATTTACTATATACTGGTAATTATATGTACTATCCACACCTGGGTTATCTATCTTGTCATGGTATATGGCTAATAATACAGACCATATTTGACGCGAAATGGCCAGTTTCTGTGCGCTTAGGTCTTCAGTAATGGTTTCTTCGTAATTCCTGCCACTACGTTAGGCCTTTCGACACTAATAATCGATTTTCGGATTTTCAGTCCCATTTGGACATCTGTCTAAAGACAACTATACCTAATACCACGATGTGAATTTTAGCGATTTCATTTGATTTAGTTTCCTAGCCGAGTTCCGCGACTTCGGCAACGATTTGGACCATCTTTCCTTTAGGGCTTTTGGGACAGTTTTTGTAACCAGACTTCGCTATTTTGATGGCTTGCATAGGTCGGCTCCATTCACTGCACTAAAGGCACTTCCGATAACCGGCAGACTATAACCAAAGTATATATTTACTTGGATGGATACCGCGGTGTGTAGCCGTCGCTTTTTTTATGTCGCTGCATTTCATTTAGCAACAAATAGGTCCCCACCATTGGACATATACCAATTCCTATTTGTGTCGAAATACGAATCGGTCACCTTGCGTTCCGAAATATTTTTTGAACCCATATGTGTTGGCCAGTCGGTGATCATAAATTACTACAGTTAGAGGTGTCAGATATATTATACAGCTGCGGGTGTGCAGTTTTATTATTTTGTTGTTGGATAATGAATACCATGGTTGAATACAATTCCACTATCCACCGTGCCTGCATAATACACATATTCTGGTGTTCCAAAGAACTTATATTCCAAAAACGTTGCCCGAATGTTTCAGAACATTACAATGATTATGATTCCAACTGCATCGAGATCCTATTTTACGGCGAAGTCACACCAACCATACTGTTTTGCGATCCGTTACACCCTTGCATAATTTGTGTCAAGTTTGGTTTGCAATTTTGGTGGCCTCGTTCCTTAAACCAGTAGATACCACACCTGCCTCTTTTGAGGCCGGACGTCTTTTTCATTTTTCTCGAAAGGCATTCATTGTATCTTCATGGCACTTTATGGGCTAACCAACTTTTCTCCTTCGCTCAACCTTCCCAGCCTTACTACGTATAACAGTTTTTCGTTGAACGGAGTGACTATTTAGAATACAATTTCTTATTATTAGGTATGTAATGAGTTAATCCTTAATCGTGCCAAATTTCAAAGTAATACTTTTCATACTTTGCGAGACATAGGACAAAGAAAACGCCACTTTTGTTTAATTCCTGAGAGGGGACGCAGTTGGGTGGTGATTAATTAATTAAGGATCTCGCCCATAATTCTGACTTTAATTACTGTGTATAAATATATTGTGAAATATATACTGGTGAAATATATACTAGTGAAATATATACTACTGAAATATATACTAGTGAAATATATACTAGCAACTTTGTATTCCTAGGGTAACTAGATGGAAGTTCTCAAAAAGCGGAACATGCTATCAAAGTTGGCGTACCATTTTTCACTAGCTTTGAAAAAATGCCCGCTTTTTGAGACTTTACATCTAGTTATACTAGTAATAATGTTAATTTATATATGTATCAATATATTATAAATATATACCTATATACAGTAATTATAGTCAAAAGTATGTACAAGGCGCTTAATTAATGAATCATAACCCAACTTCGTCCCCTATCATACATTAAATAATAGCGGTCTCCTCTTTGACCAATCTCTCGCAAACTATGTAAATTATTGCCTTGAAATTTGGCACGATTAAGGACTAACTCATTACCTGTCTAATAATAACAATTTTTTTTAAGTAATCACCACGATCACTGATAAACTGTTATGCGAAGTAAGGATGGGAAGATAGAGCGAAAGAGAAAACTTCATTAACCCATAAAGTGCCGTTTCTAGACGATAATCTCCAGGCTTAATCCGCACATTGATGAAATGCAAATTTAACTTTGCCACGATATAAAATGTATCTGAAAATCAATAAATGCACCTTTTGGCGTATTTTACTATTTACGGAAAATTCATTTACGGCTTAGAAAATGGTATTTAAAGCTAGTTTTATCAACAGAATAATCAACTGATGCAATTACATTCTTCTTTAGTGCGCGACTTCTAGAAGACTAATCTCCGAGCTAAATATATCAGTTGAAAGCATGAAGCCATAACTAGCTAACGCTGAAAATTTCATTAAAAAATACTGTTTATTTTTCCAGAGAGATGGAAGCGAAAACGACCGTGTTCAGACCTGCGTTAAAAGAGGACGTGTGGTATTTGCAGGAAAACAAATATTCTCATTGTTGATGCGATTTGTTTTTTTTTCGTCGGTTTTTTATCGAGTTAAAAACAGCGAACGAGGACATTTGGTTATAAATCTATATGGAATTTTGGCGGGGCTGGTTGTGTTAAGAATATTTTTAAAATAATATTACCATTCGCTGTAGTTTTCTCTAAAATTCCTTGATTTCTAGCTTTTGGTTTTTGCTGTCGTCAGTATGGCATTTTGAGTATAATTCGGGAACGTTCATAGAGTATCATTGGATATAAATCTAGATTGGTAAGAAAACTGAAAGCTTTTTACGTGGTTTTTCATACGTTTTATGTTACTGTACATCGTTTGGGCCCTTTAGATACGATTACCATAAGTGAAATCCCAATGTACTTCCTTTGGGAATAAGATATAATCTTGTACGTAACAAAAGTTCCTCACTCCATTATCATCCATCAAACTATGACGCAGCACAAAAGACCACATGTTTGTAGACTTCATAAATAAGCTAATCTTCGAGTTATATCAGTCTGATGTTTTACTTACCAGTTGTCCATGAAATTTCCCATATAAAACTTTTCGAGCAATGATCGAAAACGGGAAAGTTGAAAATGTCTCCAAAATATTTTTTTGAATTATTTTGTAAAATACTGTATTTTTATTCTGTTAGAAAAATACCCCTTTACTTTTGTACCATGGATTTCCGAGCGAACACCAAAGACATATTTCGTAACAAACAAAACGTGTCAAAAATAATTTCTGGAAAAAACGTTTGAAAAAGGTTTTAGAACGGATTTTAGGAGGTCTTCTGAAAACCCTTTGCTTCTATACATGTGCAAGACTGGTTCGAAATCTCATTATTTTTTGGTTTTCCAATTGGCTTGGAGGCAGTGCTGAATACGGATATGTCGCGTTAAATTATTTAATATTTTGGTTTACTTCGATCGATTCTTTTTTTGATTTCTTAATTCGAGACTCTAATTTTGATCAGGATGGGATCAAGTCTTGGTTTGATCCAATTATTTTGGGTCATAAATACTGAATTTGGATAAGGAAAGGTCAGACTTGGCTTGAAATTGCCATTTCCAGTCGACTTATGCCTCACAAAGGAAAAGTAGGTTAGGTTGGGGGGGAGAAAATTTCGCTGCGGAAAATGGTAATTCACGTGAAAATATCCATGCCCAAAGCCACAGTTCAGCCAAATATTAGTCCTATTTTTAGGCCTGACATTTGAGATATCAAGTAACGTTAACTGCCACCTGCTCCCGAAGGCCATTGTGGCTCACTTTTCCATATTTAGCCGAATATCTTGAGCTGAGTACTTGCTACATTAGCAAACCCTTCATAATCCTGAGGCAACTTTTTCGGTCAAGTTTTGTCGTATAGGTTTGCATAGCCGAGTTTACCGGAAGTAGCTGTTACAGTACTTTAAATTAATCTTGGTTTTCGCGACCCAAATACGGTGACGGGGTAAAAATGGGACCACTTAAAAGTCTCGATTAATCGACAAGACCTTCGTTCGATCAAGAAGAAACAGCCTAAACAAAGAAATTTTGTATGGACGGAACCGTTGTGGTGGCGCCAGGATTTCATACTACTTAACAAAACTGGTGCGCGAGAAAAATGAACGTTCTGTTCTGCGTTATTTTACGTTGTCACGTAAATCGGAAAAAACATGTTTGAGTTAATTCCTCGTCAATTCCTGTAGACAAATCGTGTTTTTGAAAAAGTGGTTAATTTTGCCTCAAGGAATGGTGGGCTATAAA
The DNA here is from genome assembly GCA_004367975.1 of Mesochordaeus erythrocephalus. NCBI lineage: Eukaryota > Metazoa > Chordata > Appendicularia > Copelata > Oikopleuridae > Mesochordaeus > Mesochordaeus erythrocephalus. The sequence goes on from SCLF01074104.1 coordinate 10,340, forward strand.
TCACCGGTGACGGGCCCTGGTTAACTAGCAGCTTCGCTCAAACCTGAAATGTGTCATGACCAAAAATCCGCCAGTGACCTTTAACCGAATAGATAAATTCGGCGGATTGGATTTGATGGGAAATTTTTTTTAAGTAAACACAACCGGATACCCTTAAATATGAATTTAAAGACAAATCTAGTCTTCCGGTCATACCCTTATAGTTAGGTGAATATGAATGCATAAACCCGTGCGCAAATTGGCGTTTTTTCTATCTCTTTGAAGTCAGAAGTGGCAATGGAGTTTAACCTCACATCCCGGGAACTAAAAAATTCCGTGGAAAACTCGCAGCCAATTAGCGACCATATTTCTCCAAATATTTTGAACCAGGTACTTGTTAGACTACCAAAGCCAGCAAATTCACGGGCCAACTTTTTTTATTGTATTTTTCGACATGGGTCTCGTACCATCTGTATGAACGGTTGTATCAATTATGGTACTTTAAATTATGGATTTTAGATTTTATGGCTCGAATAGAAGATAAAAAATGTTAAGAAAGATAAAGAAATGTAAAGAAAGTCAAGAAAGAAGTATAAACAAAGGGTGCAGAGACCAACTCATTTTTTTTGTTCGTTAAAGATATTCGCAGTCTTATATGACCCATACCCTTAACCATGTAAGAAACGTTTTCATTTAAAATAATTGTGTCCTAGCTCCTTTGAAATCGTGAAATCGTATACTACTAGATAAAAAGGAATTTGGTAAAAGTACAAAGATATGGATTTCATGTCAGTTTTACATAAGCTCTACTGGAACACATCCAAGCACTTTACCTTTTGACTTATTCGCGTTTTTTAATTTCTTATCTGATTTCTTTAAACTGTTGTTTAAATTTAGCTCAGTCCACACAATTTTTATTATTTTTTTATTAGTTAACCAGTGGAGACCCCTTGGTGATCTTTGTCCCACCACACCTAAATTACGCTCTTCTTTCGCAGATATCTGGAGAACGAATGGATGGATCTGCTTCAAAATACCCTTCTTACAAAAATAGTGCCGTTAAAATCCGTTCACTGTAACTAATTTGGCAGACCAAAACACTAATCAGACTTTTTTGGACTTTTTGAGTCACTTACAAAATT
>SCLF01074215.1:0-11458 GCA_004367975.1 Mesochordaeus erythrocephalus
TTTCGACCACGAGTTTCGACCGGAAGTGGACGAAAAAAACAAAAAATCCGAAATTACGAAAAAAAGCGGGACAAATGCTTACCATGTTGGCTACCATGTTTCAACCTTGCTCGTTATTGAATCAAACAAGGTTTTGATGTGTGGTGATTCACCTCGGCTTAATAATTTATGTTTATACAGCGAATATATTTGTAGGTTAAATTGACGGTAGGAGGTTTTTAAGGGGATATAAGGTTATATAAGGCTCACTAAGTCTTGATAGATGTTATTTAAGGCTAAAATGGACGTTATGGATGTATTTGTTGAGACTTTAAGATATTTAAAGGAGATATAGGACTGCCTAAGTCGTGATATGATTTAAATATAAATGAAGTAAATAAGACCCATTGGACTAAAATGGTAATATATTTTGGTAGAATATGGTGGTTAATTTGTCCGGGCTAAAATAGGAAGGCCTGAACAATAAATAAATGGATAAGAAATGTATTTGGGGGTATCAATAGGAGTTGATGGATCCATGACATTAAAAAAGTTTAATTATTACACAACTAGTGTCAGGAAATTTATTTAATGATGAAATAGGACGTACTAAGTCTTGCTGTTGACAATCACAAATTAGAAACAGTGGTAATTCGATACTAAGTTATATACGTAAATTGTATGTAACGTGACTGTGACATTTAGGATTGGTCAAATATAGATTGAGATAGTAGGATTTTTTATATCATAATTTATGTGCGAAAATATTGATTCACTAATTTATATGCGAAGATATTGATTTATAGTAATGTTAGGGTTCGAATAAAATGAGCTGAAGCACTTACTAAGTCGTGTTGGATTTTATTTGACTAAGGTTTTGTGTTGAAACCAGAATTATATATATAATAATGAGACTGACTAAGTCGTTTACAATCAGAGGCTAAGATCTATAAATGTGTCAGACTTAAGATATGTAGATAGAATTCAGGCTGCAAAATAGAACTATAGATCTATAATAGGATATGTTTCAAAATATAAATGCTCACCGATCATACAGATTTTGTGCTAATTCAGTTTGCCGGAAGGCGTATTGCGCCAAGCTTGCACCAAGGACGATGTCGTCATCTTCTGATCTATATGTCTTGGGGTTGACCATCATTCTTGCCCAGTTACTCTGCCCGAAAAACACATGCGAGGATCGCAAAAGGCGATTTGACCAGGGGCGAAGCTGACGTAAATCTAGTTCGTACTTATATTTTTGTAAATAAGTTTGATTATCAAAAATGAGATTTATAAGTGAAAACATTTGATTAGAGGTTTTATAATTAACTTTGTTGGGCTTTTCAGCTCCGTTGAAAACAACTATCGACAGATGTTTTTCATTTATAAGGGGAATAAATTTATTTATAAATACAAGGGATCCAAACTTCGTCAATGCCCCGTCTAGAATTATAAATATGTTAAAATGATATTATGAATCTATTAGAAGTGATGGACATTAGGAAGTAGACGTAAATCATATATATGGAGAATGTAAGGACAATCTGTAGTTCATCTATAAATTAATTAGGATTTAAGGTATAATATGGGTTTGGTTGTGACTGAATGTATAGTATAAAGCATGAAAAATTGTAGTGCAAAATATTTACCACTTTGTAAGCAGCATGTATTTGGATTTAAGGTATAATATAGATTTGGTTATGATTGAGCGTATAGTATAAGCATGAAAATTGTAGAGCAAAATATTTACCACTTTTTAAGTAGCATGTATATGGATATATGAAGTAGGGTACAATTCTGTTCAGCCATTTGGCAAAAATAGGTCATCTATAAAATAGGTCATCTATAAATGAATTATGATGTAAGGTATAATAAAGATTTGGTTGTGACTGAATGTATAATACAAAGCATGAAAAAATTGTAGTGCAAAATATTTACCACTTTTTAAGCAGCATGTATATGGATTTAAGGTATAATATGGATTGGTTATGACTGAATGTATAGTTTAAGCATGAAAACTGTAGAGCATTTACCACTTTTTGCATTGTAAATTGCGTACCATTTGGTAAATAAAAAATAATATGTATATGGGATGCTAGTATGACCTTTGTTGATATGACCTCTTTTGATCTGACCCATATGATCTTTTAAGGTTACCTCATATTGTGTGTTTCCGTGAAATGTTTTCAGTAAATGTTGCCATGAAGTAGGCATAAATTATTGATATTAATAAAATAAGAAATTAGAACTGGGAGATTTATGTGGGTGGTCATATATCATATATTATGCGACAACCATGTGGGAATATAGGTACCACTTTATTTATAAGGAAATTTCGGATATGTTTAACGGCTTTAAATCACATGTTTAAATCGCATTGTATAAGAAAATATGTACCATTTTTTTTATAAAATGGAAATGGTTATTTGTAGAGGGACATTTGGATTTACAGCAGTATATATGATTTAGGTGTTGATTATGATTTATAAGGGAGGTTTACCTGATACTATAGATGAAAAAAACTCGGTCAAGGTTTCTATTGCTCCTTCTGGGTCCACCTGATTTGCGGTAAAATTCATGTTTCTGGTACGTTCGACACACTGATCGCATCCGCAGTAAAGCGCGAAATGATCTTTCCTTTCGCAATGCGGGGGCCGTAGCTGCATTATCTGCCAGTTGACAGTGCCATAGTTCTTTGATAACTTTTTTACCCATATGTGTGCTAAACTGGCCTCTATAGTGCATAATGCACGTACTACGCCTTGTTTTTGTAGCTCGGCTGTTTCTAATTCAGCCTCAGCGGTGCACTCTTTGGAGAAATCTATGACACTGAACGGGCCGGTATTGGACTGCTTGACCATTTCGGGCATCCTAGAAGATAGGATAAAATATATGGATAAGACAGATTTTAGGTTTTGTTAAAGTGTATGATTTAGGCATCATAAATCGATAAATCGATATATCGATAAAGTTTTAGGGATTTAGGATATATTTTTAAAAAAATGGCTGACTAATAATATGGAAAAATTATAAGTGTTATGATTGATAAATGTGTAATTGGGGATGGTATGTGAATCTGGAATGACTGTAAGATTTCATAGGGTGTACGGTAATACCAGAATTTGATTAAAAATAGGGATAGGAAGTGAATATATTAATAATTTGCAAAATATAAATATAGGTGAAAACAGGATGGCTTTACTTTTTGATTTATTGAATTGTATGATGGATTCAAGACAAATTGATAAGAGTATGTACAGAATCATTTATAAGTTGTATTGTCTGTAATCACAGGATAGGCCGGTATTGTTCAGTTTCAGTTTCAGTTCAGTATTGTTCAGTTTCAGACTGAATAAGTTGAGTTCTTCGCATTGTTCCAGAATGACAAATACAATTAGTAATAAAAGCTCGGCACTTTGGGAATGACATTTAGTATAGTAAAGCATACAGATATACGATCATTTTAGTATGAATATAAGTCATAATGTTCGGCACGTATGGGTCTTCGCGTAGATTTTGGCTAGTTTTTTAATATGATATTTATAAGTAATAACTGTGAAGAGTTAATGGACGATTTTTAGGATGATGCATTGATATGTGATAGCTGTATTGTCAGATTGTACAGTCTGTAGTGAATGCTTAATTAAGACTGTGGACTTTGAGGACGATTTCAATTGGGTTTGAAAAAAAATAAGTAATATAAATAACATTATAATGGTATAATAATATTAAATAGATTGAAATAGTAATGATAATAAAGTAATATAAAATATAAACTCAAAGTTGGAAAATGTCGGACATTTATATTAAAATTATGGCTAGGCAATGAACTTACGGGACTTTTAGGTAGCGACGGATGGCTGGCAGGACGAAATCATCTGGTCGCATCATTTGGGCCAGTCTGTGTCGGTCGGGTGCATCCCAAGCTCGTACAAGTTCATTGGTGGGGATTGGTCGGCCATAAAGTCGACTTATAATACTAAGGCAACTTATAATCTGAATTTTTAAGTAATTTGTGTGTAATTATTATTGTTGTGATATTAATTATTTGATATTAAATGGAATTTAAGTAAAAACTAAGACGTTAAATTTACAGTGTACTTGGTGTATGTTAACTTTGATACGGGTTGGTTTTTCCGTACATTTTACAGTGTACTTGGAGGATATCAGCTTTTGCAAAAAAAATCTTGCTTTTGCAAAAATATGCACCAATTTAACATATTTACAGTAAATTAACCTTAGAAAAATGAGTATAAGTTTGTAAGATTATAGATTAGTTTCCATTTGAGAATGTGATAAAAATATTAATCCTAAAATGAATCTAGATGTTTACCATCATATACTACGAACTTTACGAAGGTAAAAAGTAAAAATAAAAAAAACTACAAAAAGATTAAGCAAAAAATATGTAATGTAATATATAATGAAATAATATGAATACTGGACACGATTATATAATTTCGAATAGGTCTGGAATGAAATGTAAAATGACCTATATAAAAATAGATAAAAATATTGTTGAAACAATTATAAATTTATGTTTAAAAATGTATGATAGGTGAAACGGCTAATAATTTATGTGAAGCATCTAATATTTTGAAACAATGGAATAAAAGACAAAATATGCACTTAGAGCTGCGTTTTTTGGTTTTAATAGGCTTGGCAGTTATGAATATTAAGAGTAGGTAATAAAACTGAAAATAATATTACACACAAACTGTTACTAAATATTGATAATGTAATTATAGATATGCGAATAAAATATAATGTATGTAATATATGACTTATAATTATGTGCGGATATATATTGATATGGTGAAAAAGATTAATGTAGCATTTAGTTTAGGGGATTTATGGATTTTAGTAAATAGGAAGTCGGTATTTTATATGGGGAATAAAGTGTTAAATTACCTGTGCACTGGGACGTGATAAAAATATGTCGGTGGTGCCCCAAAGCTGACCGAGTTCGTAGCATGAAAAACCGGTGAAATCATCATGGGTCTCCAGCCACCGTAACAGGAGCTGAAGACCTTGAATTGCCAGAGGTCCAGTTATTCTGGCTTTTTGAATGGAGAAGTTGTGTCGTACATCGAACACTATTTTTTCTGACCCGGAAAGCTCCTGATATATCCTCGTGGCACTGGCCAGATACTGAATTGATATGGGTGATAAGGTGTTTGATTTATAGGTATATTGTTTGGAATATTTTGGGGTTGTTTTTGTTGGTAGTGTTTTTTTGAGGTAATATTAATATGGAAGCTTAAATATGGGTTGGTCGGATTGATATGGACGCTTGACTAAATGGTACGAAATAAGTGTTTATAATGTTTTTTTATTGTTTTGTAGGTAATTTTTTTTGGAGTATTTTTTTGGATAAATTGTTTGGTCGTGTTTTTGATGGAATTTTATAGTGAAGTTTTAGACATTAAGATAATAGGAATGGGTTAGATCAATATTGTCATTTATATAAAAATTACGGAATAAGCGATTATAATAGTAAACAAGGAACAATAAGTGATTATAGAGATTTTGATTGATAGATAATTTTAGAGTATTTTTGGGTTAAGTTTTAGTGTTCGGGTTTTTTTGTGGAATTATCTATTATTAAAATTTTGTAATAAAAATTGGCTGGATCAATGGGCTCACTTGTCAAGGGAGCAAGGAATAAATGGTTATAAATGGTAAATAGTAATAAGTAGAAATGATTTTTTGATAAATAGAGCATTGGATATAGGATATATATAGGTATAATGTTTTGTCTACAGCAGTATAAAATTTTGAACAAGGGCCTTTAGACATGCACGTGTGACAGATTGGGACAGAATGTTTATTTATTTAAGGTGCAGAGAGTAACAGTTAAATTTGGTGCAATAAGGATGATGATTATGAATTATTTTGTGGTTGTGTTCGTAATTGGGATTGGATGTTCTTCATGTAGAATGTGAGAAATTTGTGGGCTTTTTCAAGTATGAATCTCAAATTTTATGGATATTGTGGAAAAATTGTGATTATAATGGGGGATTCTGATGTGATTCATTTTGCGAATTGAGTTTATGATTTAGAACTTGAAAGACGGTGGATGATTAATAAGTACGAATACATTTAGGATGATAGGAATTTAAATTGAGACTTACCAATTGTTTTCTATTGTGGAAATCATAGCGTTTGGCGATCTTCAGAAAATCAATCCACCCGTTTAATCTGATGAATGCTGAATTTTGAACCCCCTGTAAGGCTGTCAAGGATCTTTGAATGGCTCTGAATAATTTATTTTGATTCATTTTGTGAAAGACGAATTGGTGGATTAATATTATAGGTCATTTCGGTCGTTTTGGGAAGGTTATAAGTAAATAATAGTATTGAAAGGCGAAAAATGCGTGGAGTCTATGTGGGAGAGCTGAATTGGCTATTCTAAGTCATTGGGAAAAATCTTAATGCGGAGTTCTGATTATATTCACATTGGGAAGTTAGGACATTTCTGGACATTTATTTAATAATCAAACTGGATTCATGAGAAGTGGATAATAAAGAGTGATTTAAGTGCTAGTAATAGACTGATTTATTGGGAATAATTTGATTGTAAAGGATGTTAGGATAGCAGAGTTTTAGGACTTTTTTGGACCTTTTTGGACATTTTTGATTTGATAGGATTGCCACTAATTTACAATGGGTAGTTTTTTTTTTTTTTTTTTTTTTTTCCTGTAAGATTCATAAGAAATAATAGGGATATGTGCTGTGGTAAAATAAGGAAGAAATAAATAAATATCGATAGGATAGCAAATAATTCAATAATTCAGTAATTAAAAATTAATTTTTGTGTTTTGAGCTCACTAACGAAAAACTTGTTGATGTTAAAAGATCTATAAATCTGAGTAAAAACTTATGGATTTTGGGAATTTATAATAATTAGAACAATAAAAGTTGTGTGATTTTATTAGGGTATAATGGGATAACTGGAAGTCGATAATAATGAGTTAATAACAATAAAAGTTTATCGGACTTTAGGATTTTAGTGCTGGAAAGAGAGGTAGTCTTTTTTGGAGTGTTTGAAGTTGTCGGACTTTAAGATATAGATATATGGACAATAACGCAGAATAGAAATAGCACTTATAAACAAAATAAATGATACACTTACAACTCTACATGGTTGACTGGACGCTGACCAATATGGTTCATTTCTCTGAGTTGGGATATCTCTTGTATCTGTGATTGGGTTGAATCTATAGCCGGATTGAATCAATAATGAAGTCTTTTGATCGTTTAAATTTTGCAATATAAATTAGTTTTTTTGTCCTTATCTCGGGAGATGAATATAGGTTTGAATTTATATTCAGTCGTTTTCTTTAGTTCACGAATACTGGTGAATGACATTAGTAGGCTTGAATATTTATGAAAGAGACAGTTTTTGTGAGACAAATATGAAACTGTAATTGGTTGACCAATGGGGATGCGATATTTATAAATCTGAAGTTACATGTATGGGTACAGTCGGTCTAGTGTAATTAGCTTCAATATGGGATTATGATTAATAATAGGGATTAGTTAAGAATATAGACTTATGACTTAAGTTAGATAGTGGGGTTATTGCGTTTCTGATCAAAAAATGACGTTAAAAAACGTAGAAAAATCCATGATAATATGTTATAAATACCTATAGTTGGTAGTATAAAAAAAAGGGATAAAATATAAAATAAACATTGCTAAATATATATAATAAATTTTCTATAAGGTTTTTACGTAGTATAAGTTTAAATAAAATAGGTTTGGACTACTAATAAATGTATTCCATTAATTGAATATAGAATGCTAATATGAAGATTTAAGTTGGGAAATAATACTGTGTGAATCATTATGGGGTGACATAACACTGGGTAGCTATTTGTAACAATACGAAGTATACATTTATGGGGTGACATAATACGGGCAGTTATTGCATAAGTCAGATTGCTCCTGCGGGTGACTATAAGATAAATAAATATAAGAAAGATAAGAAATAAGGTTAATTTATAAATTTAATATAGTTACAATAATGTGACAGATATGTTGCAAATGGCAGAAATGCTGCAAATAATGGGGACATTAAGAAATAACTTATAATACGAATGTGGTGATGCAGACTATCTGTAAATTGGTCAGTCAGATTGTGTTGGCCAATTCTGAATGAGTTCAGTGCATTGTTTCATTGTACTATAACAAAATGGGCGTTTATGCTTGAGTAAATTAAATGAAAATGGTTAACGATATTTTGAACTGATTGGTAATAAGTAGGTGGTTAGGATAAATTGGGTGTTTAGACTTAAAGTGCTTCCTAGTTTACTTGATTCCATGTCATGATTTCATTTGTTGTCCTATTTTAGGATATCGTTTACAATTGCATGTAGAACTATATTTTGTGCAGATTGGCGGAATAAGTAACATGGTCGATTTATGGGTGCCTGACTTAAGGTGGTTTACTTGATTCCATGTCATGATTTTATTTTTTGTACTATTTTAGGATATCGTCTACAATTGCATGTAGAACTATATTTTGTGCAGATTGGCGGAAAAGTAACATGGTCGATTTATGGGTTTCATACTAATTTATAGATTTATAGATTGTCATACTAATTTATAGATTTAAGAATATATGGTCATTGACGTAGCACTCCCCTAAACACTCAGCGAAGGTGAGAAAATGAGTAAATGGATATTCCTCCATGACAAATTTTTTGGACAATTTATTTTTCTCGGTTCTGGAACAAAGTTTTCTGGCCTTGGATTTTGGTCTAACGGGATTTGATTGGTTAGCAGTTGATTGTGATTTAAAAGTTCTTATGGCGGGATAATTTATAGCATCTACTATTTGGAAAGCACCTTGAGATAATTGTAACTCTGAAAACGTTATAAATATACAGAAAATAATGGGTGGAAATAGGTTTTACCTGATAAAAGCCAAGTTGCGGTTGATTCAGTTAGATCCCAAGTGTGAAGTAGTAATCTTTGAGAATCCTTCTTGGTATATGAAACAAATATTTCATATGCGGCCTGAAATGTATTTATATTATGGGATTTATAATCAATAGGATTTGATTATAATATGAAAAAGTTGGATATTAATAATAGTATAGATATAATGTATAAACAATTTACCATTCTATAAATTATGTCGGGATTGGTATTGTCGGAATAAGTCAATGATTTAGTGCCTATGTCGTGATGCTTTATTTCACACGAGATATGGCTTGCCGTGAGACCATACTCTTTGACACCTATAAATTGTAAATATTATTGGGAACAAATGGGTCCTGATAATTACCAAGACTGTCCAGGAGCATTATGACCACATCACTTATAAAACTTAGATCTGTAATTGGATTCCCCTGTGCAAATTTTTTCAACATATTGACCAGGGAATAAGTTAGGTACCATTGTATGATGTCTATGATACTAGCTTCGTCGATGTCAATAAATAATAAGCTAGGGTTATGAGTAGATTCGGATATTGATTCATCTAGCAAAACCTTGAAGTTGGTCATGTACAGGTCTAGAATTTAGTTGGTATGAATGTTTAAAGATTTAGCAGTTATGTTGGAATAGTTTAAGTTAGTACCTAAGTTAGATATGAAACAACCGGGACGAGTCTGGAATTCTGTATGGAGGAGATTTATAGTTTTAAGGCAGAGACAATCTTTACAGTAACATCTGGTCTGTTCACCTCTGGCTAGTTTGCGATTGCATACAGTGGGTTTTAAAGATCTGGTGCATAGATTCTTTTCGTATAGGTATAGCATCATTATTATTTTCTCAATCTCTAAATAAGTTTAGATCTAGAATATGCAAACTGGATATATAATATGGGTTTACCTTTTACGCCTGATTCAAAATGGTTTAACAACAGGGATTGATGGATAACGAGACTGGGCATTTGACTATCGATGATAATACTGTCTGCTGGCGGTAGCTGGAAAAGAAGTTCGATGCGATAACATGTCATGGAGACTTCATCTGAGATCAGAAGGCCACGTAACAATCGTTTTAAGCGCATGGAATGGTTCTTCTCAGCCAATACTCCTTGGTTAACTAATTCATCTGTGATAGGTAGAGGCAATGCAGTGGTGCTGGGTCCTGATGCTGATGCGGTTGAACTGAAGTCACCTGGGATACCTATAATGTGATTCTTCTTGGCTTTGGATTTCTTTATGGATGGTGATCTAATAGTCTTAGGAGTGACTGGACTTTTGTTGGAGTTTCGAAGAACGCGCTTATATTTGGTAAAGATGGGAGAGGTCCAATTATGTGGGTCTGCTTGCGAAGTAGGCCGTGATGTGGATGGAAGACTAGCATGGGCCGGTGGTTGGACATGGTTGGGTACATCTTCTATGGAGGTGGTCGACATCTGGGTGTCAAGTGTTCGGTCTATAATGAATTGATAATGTATACTATATATATTCGGGACTGAATGTGCTTTATGAAACTTACGATACAGCAACTCTATGGAAAGGGGGGATTCAAATTCCGGATCAATGATACTGGGATCATAATAACTTACTTCTGACATAAATATGATGCTATGTCTATTAATAGTCAGGTTAAATATGAAGGAAACATATAAGTGGAAAATGATAACGAGTACACGAAGAAGAGCGTAAGAGGCATGGAACAATGTCAGCAGTTGAGTGTTTTGGATAGGATGACAGTGACTGTATAATGCAGATTGTTTGGTGTATATCTCTGGGATGTCTCTATAGGTGATATGTTTTGTCGTCTATTTGCTCAATGTGCTTAAAATCTTAGTTTAAATTGAGTAAGTAATTGTGGTCAATGCAATCAATATTGATTTGGTACATCTATTGGTATACATGATACGGTACGGACTTGGTGTGGGGAAATAAGGATATGATGGAAGGTTTCTGGCGGAATTCATGATTTATATGTAATGTGTGCTTAGTGCATGTCATCATCCATGCTAGCTATGTCCTGTGTCCCTGATTTTAAGGAACACGAATTCCCTTGTTATCTTATTCTCTATGTAATCAGGGGCAGTACAGAACTGTTATACATGATGGACATGGGAATATCGTTCATATATAATAAGGATAAAACATATTGAACAACGTTTAAATATTTGGCCTCGGACAATTATATAATAATATTTATGAAATATAGTTTTCTATATAAATATTCTAGTATAATTGGCTATGAAATAGATAATAAATTTGAATACTCCTAGATATAAGATAATATCTGATTGGAGTAGAAATAAGATGGTAGAGTTAAATATGAGTCTCTAATTATACTAATGATCTTTCTACTTCAGTATCTTTTCAACAGTCTACTAGTTGATCTGATTACAAGATCAATGATAAACCGTTGCAAAGCTGCCACATTACAGTCGCCCGGAGTTGGAGATAAAGAGAATAAAGAAGTATATATTTTAAATTTTAATTGTCAAGATTATGAGTGTATATGTTAACTGTCATACAAGTTTATCTCAACATAA
>SCLF01074326.1:0-11455 GCA_004367975.1 Mesochordaeus erythrocephalus
TTGGCGGGCCGGGCTGCGGGCTTGAAAATTTTGACCGGGCGCGGGCTTGAAAATTTTGACCGGGCGCGGGCTTGAAAATTATGACCGGCCGCGGGCGCGGGCTACACTAACCCAGCCCGTTTCCTACACTGGTTTGGAACCCATTTCTATAACGATAAACAGGCAATACTTCATACAATTTGAGAGGGCTAAACCGAAAATAATACAGAATTTTGTGCAGAATCCGTATAAACCAGGGGTGCCTGTACGATACCATGGTTCATATCAATCTAATACAAAGAGTACAAAAAGCATTTTGTTCCGATACCATAACAATAGCAATTGTTTTACACCGTCCAGTGTCCTCACAAACTTACACACCTACGAGCTGAAGGAGAATAAGCAAAAATGCTATTAAACTAAATCTTTACATGTTTTAGAGTCATCTGCTACAAACATTGTGTACCACCTATCTACCAATAACGATCATAAACTTATTTGAAACTCCACCCATTATTAAGTGGGCTCTAGAGCTCAACAGTAATTTTGAACACATCAAAAGAGAGCTAACAAAACAGGTCCTTCTAAATAAACCGGATAACACAATATCGTTCACCATAATGATTGATGCGACATGCCACCAGATTTTCAGCAGGAACATGTGCATGATACATAGAAAATGATAGCACAACATCTATGATATATCCATAATATCATTTAACCAATAGATACCATCTCGCCTTTTTCCTGTAGATACCACATCTGCCTCTCTTGAAGTAGGCCTAAACAGCCTGCTCTTCATTTCCATCTCTCTAGAAATATAATCAATATTTCTAACGAAATTTTCAGTGTTAGTTAACAGTAAACTAAATAAATACCCCAGGAATACGATATTACTATATTATTATATTGGAAGGAAATATATTAATATATTTCTAATTGAAATATAAATGTAATTAATAAATGGCACGTTCGGTAGTTAATAAAATATTTAATAATAATAAATATCAATAATTTAAACTATTTAATAGTTAATAAATAATAGTAATAATTAAAATATTTATAATAAATATATCCGCTATAGTCGTTCCCTTGATTTCTTATTCTATTTCTTATATTTTATTAACTTATATTGTTTAACTATAACATAAAGGTGTAACATAAAATATATTGACTAGTTTAACAATTATTAACAAATGTGATTAAAGGCATTTGATCACGTGCCAACCTACGCCGTAACGCATGGTATTATACTTTCAACCGATCGTGACATCATTTATCTTACATGGGGTTCCAGGGGGCTTTCCTCTTTTATTTTTCAGTGTTGCTCCCATAATCTACATTATCTAACCTGGAAGATTGTTGATCACTACGTCAGAGTATGTTGCCAATTAATATACCCGTATATTAATAAGTTCGTTCTGTGGTACTATGAGTCTTTATATGAGAACTATTTAGATATAAGTTTTGGTCCTAATACCGCCTGTACCATAACCGTTTATTACACATCTAATACCGCTTATAACACACTGCAGGTAAATCTAATAGCCAAGTTAACATATTTGCATAAACAACTAACACGCCGATTATCTACCAGTAACCCATTAGGTCAGTACTTTATATTGTATGTTTCGTTTTAGTTCTCATAGATTATTCACTCTGTATATTTCCAATCTTTCGAGTTGCTCGTCCCATTCGCTTCGTACAATGACATCCCCTTTGTTTAGTTTTCGAAGTATATCGTCATAATGTATTAAACATTGGCTAATTTCGGAATCGAACAAAATTGAACAAACCGTGATTCAGCAAGCAAGCAGTATTCTGCATGTGCTTATATCTGCTCGTCTATCTGTTTCGTTAAATTTGAAATTTCCCGTCGATTGTAGTCTAGCTGAACTTGAAAATTTGACAGTTCAAGCTGCATTGCACGATTATCATTGGCAAGCTGGCCCATCTCATTTTGCACTACCGTGTATTCGATTCCCTTGTTTCTCAGCTCCTCCGTTAGCTCGCTGTAACTTCTGTTAGGGTGACGGTAATATTATTTCGGTTCGTTTATTGATCTTGAATCCAATGTTGCTAATTGTTAATGAAGTCCCTCGGTTTCTAAGCTTATTTTTTCGAGTATGTCATGTTTCCTATTTTCAGATTCCACTCCTAGTTTTCATTGATTTCTATTGTCGTATTTCGATAAACATTTGCTGATTTCTGAATCAGATGGGAATTTTGATTCATTAAACAGTGACTCGGTAATTTTCCAACTTTCCAAATATTTTTTTCCAAATTGTTAATTTTTTTAATAGGTCATCCCTTTCGCCTATCAATTTACCGTTTTCAGATTTTACCCGTAGTATTACCTCGTTCATCTCGCCGTATTATTGCTTAAATGCACTGCTTTCCAAATCAAATGGTAATTCTAAATCATAAAATGGCGATTTCGCAATTGAGTTGAAATCCTTATTAGTTTCTATTTTCTCCGCTAATTGTTTCGTTAAATTTGTAATTTCCCGTCGATTGCCGTCTAGTGAAGTTGGCATATCAAGCTGTCGTTCGCTGGCATGGAGAATCATGCATGAACACACTTCTGCAACGTGGTTGCTAATCCACATATTCTGATTATACAAGTCGATTTTGAGTTGTCAATATCTAAGTAATTCGCCACATCCGAGTACGGGCGTCTGATTGTTGTTACAAACATGCACAACGCAGCAATAGAGCTGCGAATTTTGTAACCAAATCTAAATTGATGGTGAATCATAAACCTAGACTTTAGTCCCATTGATTGCCTGAAATCTCATTTTGATCCTTGAACGTAACATTAAATCTCCGTGTGAAAATCGTTTTGGAATGATAGACTTATAATCCCGAATCGGCTAACAGTCGAGCGTCTTACAAAATATAGTTTCACGGATAAAAATTTTTCGTCGACAGTTAGGTTGAACTGTGTTTATTGTTGACACGGTAGGGCGAGTCACTGGTGTACCCTTTATTCGTTTATTTTGTTGATGAAACTTCTCCGCGTAATGTGTATGGCCTATTTCGTTACAGCCATAACATCGAATGCGTGTTGGCCTTATGAATTTCTAGACACCTTCTTCCGTTCATTACACATCTCTCTGGCCGAATCTGATAAACGTTGTAATTCCCACGATTTTCACGATAATCTCGAATGATTATTTCCCAAAACGTGATTCTTCCCTTCGTTGCAATAGATATTACTATTTATGTGTTCATTCAACTCCCGATGTTGCTTTTCGAATTGTTCATTCAAGGTTCCCTGGTTAACGGGCCGCTGCCTTTGTTCAGCAACTACATCATATAACATTTCTTTATGCATGTCTTCTAATCATGTCCAAACAGGTCGCAATCGTAGGAGCGATTGATCTCGCTGCCACGGTTCCATTTATAGCGGTTAATATTGTTAACACGGTCGTTCTCGTTCAAGTATCTTGGCTGATTTACATATTCTGAAACGTATCCCAACATTAGGGACAGTCTCTCTAGGTGCAGACACCTGCTTCCATTCATTGCACATCTCTTTGACTGAATTTGATAAACGCTGTAATTCAGACATTATATTAGCCTGAAATCGTGTTGGCCTTCTACATTCTATCTAATTGTGTCCAAGTAGACCACAGTTAAAGCACTCGTCTAATATTTCTTGGTTATTACGATCGTTTCCACGAGGTTTCCAATTATTATTCCTTAAATCGCGGTTTTTCCCTTAGCTCTATTTCCCTTATGCTCTATTTCCATAGATTCCAGTTGTGCCGTTCGTTCTATCTCCATAATACACACGCTATTGTCCAATTCTCGATGCTGTTAATCCAGTTGTCTGTTCAGGACTTCCTGATTAGGTGCACGTTGTCTCTGCTCGTTGCGCATATCGTTTACCGTATAAGATAATCGCTGCAATTTGGAAATCAAATCCTCAGTATTGACGTTTATTTTTGCACACACTAGATGTTGCCGCTTATCGTCCAATAATTGTTCCTGCATTACAATGTTCATATCCTCTGAACCATGAATGGTGACAAATTCATTTTCCTATAATTTCCTATAATGAACTTTCATTTTCCTATAATTTCCTATAATGAACTTGTGCGTGTTATCTACTGCTGTCAATTTTTCTGCGACATTACTCAGTCGTTGTACGGTAGCCGAGAAATTTTCAGACTTTTCTACGCGTCTACCCATGTTGCTGAACTTCTCCCTCAGTCTTTGTCTCTTTTTTGGTTCCCCGATGATATTGACAAGGTCTGATTCTAAAGCGACTGGCGAAATTTGGCAGGATTAAATATTCGCGAGTCTTCGGGAGATGACAAACGTGGTAAGTACTGAAAGATAATGCGAGACAAAACAATATACTTTTTGGCATATTATAACGCTAAAATTTAATGGTGCAATTCTTTTTAATTCGTAGAATTCATTTACAGCTGAGAAAATGGCGCTTAAATGTAAAAAAGATTTTGTACAAGGCTCCAATTGGCAGCTATTGTGATCAAATCAATAGAGATGTACCATTAGGTCGGCAATGGATACATCCTGAATTATGTAAAATTAAAAAAAAATACAATACTGAAAAGTGGCATATGGCATCTACTGATTAAATTGAAATAATTTAATAAGCAGAAAAAATATAGGAAGATTTATTACATCAATCACTCATAAATTTGCTTAATCAGGTAAAATTTCAAACTTGTTGGTGATTAGCATAAAAATTTTGACCACTTTTGTACTCAAAATATTTGTGTTTATTAATGCTCGTTTGTGACCTATATGTAATAAACCAAATTCATTTGACAATAATAAAATGTCAAAATCCCTAACAAATCCCTGAAATCCGTTCGGATTTAACATCGCTTGAAGATTTGGTATGGAGTTAAACTTCAGTGGTAATTCACATACTATTGTCATCGTCTTTTTTGGTGCAGTTTCAGGATAAATGAAAACTTCATATCGGAAAATCTAAACGATTACGACACAATTGAATTTATCGTGCGAAATTTATAGCGCTCCAAACGACCCCACCCGAGAAAGAAGATACGTCTATATATGCAACAACTTTATAAAGACTAATTTAACACATGTAAGTTCTGGACAAAAACCGTCTCTTTAGTTACTGTCGGACGGATTATATATGTAATTCTACTTGCAAAATTAACTCATGATCCCAGAAATTGTCAGGAAGGACAATAATTTACGCGTAGGGACGAAAGTGCATTGTGAATGACTGGAAGTAAACCAGATATGGGCAAAGATGGTTTAATTTCTAAAATATATCGTAGGCACTAAATTTTAGTAGATATCCTTTCGACAATTTTTAAGACCAGACGCGAATAAACTCCTTTTTTGTCGTATCTTATAGCTACAAATCTATCTTCACAAGTCGGTAGATAATGAGCTTGGAAAGTAGGCAGTTCTTTTGATTTTCTATCATTGTATTACTATCACTATACTGATAGCTTAACCAGCTTTAGTGACTGTGATAGAGCTTCTTCTTGCTGTTCCGACTCTGTTCTCATAATATGTAAAATTACATGTTGATTTTAACTCATTGGGGCATGGCAGCTTAGCGAACAAGATTATACTAGATTAAGTAGAGCACAATCAAAGTATCCAAAACATACCCAATTATTTGTTTTAAAGCTATGGACCTCGAAAGTCACACTGTCCAAAATGGACGAAATTGATTTTGATCGTCCTGAACTTTAGTTTTTACGCAGTTGTTCCGAGTCGAATTTTTAGTGAACATACTTTGGGATCTTAGCATGTTTCTAAAGCATAAGAAAAGTGAAAATTGGTTATTTTTTATCACTTATTGGAAATATGTACTTTAGAAATCCAATTTTTGGGCTATAACTAGGTCACGTGTCCAGAATTCCGGGTCGGTCCTTTGAGGAGAATTGAAGCCGGAGTCATGACTTTCGAGCCAATCTGGAATACTTCCCGAAATCACATTTTTGACTTCTAGTGGCTATAACTACATAGCGGGTTAGGAATTCGGGGTCAATCTTATGCGAAGAAATGAAGCTGACGTCCGTGATTGTCTAATGCGACCAATTTCGGGGGAAATCGGAGATTTCAAAATATTGTGAAATTTTATGCAATTTATAAATTTCACAATATTTTACAGCCACTAGAAGTCAAAAATGTGATTTCGAGAAATATCTCCGTTTGGCTCGAAAGTGGGCTTCTTCGACGCGTCATGGACCGACCCAGAATGGGATTTCTGAAGTACAAATTTCAAAAAATCACGAATTTTTCACTTTTGTTATGATTTAGAAACATGCCAAAATCCCAAAGTATGTTCACTAAAAATCGACTCGAAATAACTGCGTAAAAACTAATGTTTAGGAACCTATAAGTCAATTTTGTGCATTTTGGAAAATGTGACATTCGAGGTCCAGAACTTTAAAACAAAATAATCGGGTTACGCTTTCGATGCTTTTATTGGATGCCCTGGGGTCTACTTAATCTAGTATAATTTAGCTCGCTGAGCTAAGAAGTGTTTTCAAAAAAGGTCTTGTCCACGTTGCCTTAAGAGGGGTTTAACTATGCGACGTCCTGTAATTTTAAATATTCCGAGAACAGACAGTCTAATAGAGTTTTTTCCTGTGGTACAGAATCTGTTTTCAGAATGTCCAATTGTACGCACTTTTGTTAATGTAAAATTTGTATCGTCAAGCCAAACTGTAGGTGTATTCAGAGTAAGTAAGATATATATTCTCGCCGACGCACTAGCGTCGGACCAGTTAGCTCAGTTGGTAAGAACACTATTAATGCAATCTTAGGACTCGGGTTAGATTCCTGTTCTGGTCAACATTTTCGGATGATTCATCTATTACTAATCATACGCCAAAATAGCAACGAGCTTACAAAACCCTACAACAGATCAAATTTTAAGGAAACCTATGTTTGGGGGGGAGTCAAAGTCAATTTAGTCTATTTTGACAATGTGCTTTAAAGGAAATAATCGCACTATGTTATTAATATAACACGATTTAGTTTGGTGAGCCGTCATGCTCCCATGAGTTTAAATTAACGTGTTACAAAAAATGGTCGTTTTGGCCTTTTAGCGGTTTTGTGGGTTAACTGTACGAAGGAGTATAATTTTGGACATTCTAAAAACAGATTCGAAACCGCAAGAGCAGTCTATTAGACTGCTAATTACGTTAACAAGCCGGTTTTGACAGACGTGTATCTGTTGCTACATGAAGACCAATATATCATTTATAAATTTCATCACACGACTTTCCTTCCATGTAATTTAGGGAGTGGAATGATCCATGATCAATATCCATAACCTCTGCTTTTTCATGAAGACTTGTAATAAATCCTCTTCTCACTGCATTCTCGGATTTAAAAAGAACAAACTTTCCACTGTGAATGTATCGATCGATATTAAGCTCGAAGCCGGAAAATTCATGCAATATATCTGTAGATTTACCATTGACCCGAACACCAAAGACAGAAAACGGTTGCCCATCACTTAGATAATCGACAATGGGAAAACCCAGCATTGGTATATACCCATCCTGTATAGCAGAGAATGCAGATTCCCGACTGTAGAGGTTTTCACTTGGCCAAAACTCTTCAAGATGGACATCAATGCCGAAATTCCTAGAATATTCCTGCCACAAAATGTCAGACTTGAAATTCTCATTTATATAAATTGAGTCCATTGCAAGAGCATCTTGGACAGACACATTATTACAGCCCGAAATGTTATATGGTCTGACATTCATATCGAAAATAATTGGATCCAAATGCATTAATAAATAGTCCTCATAAAATTCGTTTGCTTTGAAATAATTTTCCTTATTTGGAATCTCTTCCAATATCCATTCCTTTATAAATTTGATATTGACCGTGTGTGGAATAACGCTAGCAATGCTTTCTAACATGACGCCATCTGGTTTAAATTTCGTTAGTGGATTGACAATGAAGGATCGTGGGAAATTGAACTTCTCGTACTTCTTCTCTGGCAAGTATACTGTGCTATCCTTGAGAAATTCTTGAATTTCATCCAGACTCAGAAACGGATGTTTCTTACCACTGAAAACAGGGTGTCTTTATATCAAAGAGTAAGGTAAGATACAAATTAAAACCGAGTATAAATATTACACCTACTTTAATCCTCTTGTAGAACAATAATTGAAAACGTTCCGTAAGCATTGGAATTATGTGGCAATTATTATGCAAAGCTATATTGACCGCTCTGTGACAAACCCAAATATGTAGCGATTGGAATCACCTCCGTGTCTTTAATTCATACAAATATATCTCTCAGGCACCATTTTGTATTTTTTAGCGTTTTGAAGGCCTTGGCGTGGTTGAATGTCAACCTAAATTGGACGTGGGATTTTTTGGAAGTGACAGCTGAAAACCGGAAGTTGGTTATTTTGAATCGCGAATCACACCAAATTGTTACCCGAGACGAGCTCTGGTGGTAAACTTGAAAACAGTCGGTGTATAAAAGAAAAAAGCGAGAACAGTGCAACCAGTTTAAATTACCCGTGTATAGACAAAGTTATCACTGCATTTAAAATTCCATTAATGAAATAAATACAAAATGAACAAAACTTAAATAACCAAGAGAATTGAAGAAATACGAGACGACGAAAATGAATATGAGCTAGCACACGGGTGTCAAATTTCACACAAAATTGGTATTATTCGACGCGAACGGATGTCAGCTACATTTATTCTAAAGTAGTCGATCCCGAATTCCTAACAAGTTGTGTAGTTATAGTAGGGTGACCATCCGTCCGCTGGTCAGCGGACATGTCCGCTTTTTTGGTCGCGTCCGCCGACTTTTTCAAAATTAGGAAAAATGTCCGCTTTTTCAAACTGGAATGAGCAAAATTGGTTATTGCTAATTCTAGTTATTAATACTATAGTTAATATAACGGATTGTCACTTTAAACTCTGATTGGTTATTTTAACTTAGACTTTAGGCTTTTGTGATGTACAGGTGGCTCAAAACCGATTCTGATTGGTCAAGTTGATTTTTCGTTCGACTATATTACAAATTTTGTATACACACCATAGCAGCTGACAAATGATAATTCAAAGGTAAATAAAAGAGATAATCAAATGTTTACTGAGGACACGTTGGGACCTTGGCCGGATTTCTGCGTCCGGTTTTTTGCAGCAGTGAAAAATTCGTGATTTTGTCACTTCTTTTGTCACAAACGCCGAAAAATAGAAGGGTAGGAAATTTGTATAGAAGTAGGAATAAATATAAGACGAAATACATTTAGAAAATCAAGCAACTAACTGAGGGAAATACACTTTTGCCAAAACATTGTAACTAATTGGGGAATTTGCAAAAAAAATGAAATTACGTAACTAACCGAGATAAAATACATTTTTCCCAAAAAATTGTAACTAACTGGGGGTAGGGACTGTATTATATTCCAAACTAACTTTTGTTTCAAAAATACATCAATATATATATATATATATATTAGCACCCTTGCTAAAAATGAATTCAAGGGAAAAATCGTCGTTGCGATTTTCAATATTGATAAAATCAATCGATCCATTCTTATCGCAAATTATCCATGCCCCAGTGTTGGCAACTTCGGTCTTGGCAACTTCGATCAAGTTCGATGGGTCTATGTCTGGAAGTGTGTGACCAATAGGCTTCACACGAAGGAAAGGTCCGCACAATTCAAGAATTTCGACGATAATGGTATTTTCTGTCATTAATGCTTTGAGATCGTGAGAAGTTCGACAGTTCGTTGTCCATATACCCTTCATAAGCTCTGGTGATTTTTTTTTCTCGATAACTGAGACATCATTTATTTCTACATAATCTTGATGAGAATCTGGTGAAGAAGATTCATCTGATAATTCTATTCCTGTTTCGAGATCCTTGTTCGTGGCATTATCTTCTTTTACTGCTAACTCTTCGATTTCATCACTTGTATCAACACTAATAATTGAACTAGGATTCGAGGGCGTCTCCTGAGGTAAGGCTGCGAAATGTCTGCATTTTAACAGTTTTTCGGATTTAACTTTACTTTAATTCTAAAGCAATTTTCCGATCCAATAAATACCATTGTAAAGTGGATCCCAAATATTGTAACTTAAACATACTCTACCAACGATGAAAACCACGCGAAATAGAAAAATATCGCTTTTACATTATATACAGGTTGTATATAGAAAGAAATATATATTTCAAAAATAATCTAAACCGGCCAAGTGACTAAGTCTCTAAGTCGTTCATTTTAGTATTTAGAGCACTAGATGATGCGTTTGTGACTATTTAAACTGTAAATTATTTTTAGGGTCTAAAAAATTCGCAACCATCCTGAACTGTATCGATAACAATGGGGCCGTTCAAATTGTTTTCCGTTTCTTGGCTAGTAGGAAGTTCATTTAACGCTTCATCATCTGGTATTAGACATGATTTTGTTATGGTAGAAAGGACCGACTTTTCAGCATTCATAGCATGTATTATATCACCTATATCACCTTCATAAACGTTTGCACGTAAATGTGACTGCAAACCAATCCATTGAGGCACGGGATCGTATGTACAAATATCAAATTGCTGATGCTCAAAATAATTGTAAAATGCATTACTAACTGGGGCTAGCTATGAAGAATAATTGGTGAATTAGCGCACTGATTAGGAGTAATCAATGTGTAGATAATCGTAGTTTTGCACTTACAAATTAACACATGTAAAATAGATTTCTCTACCGCAACATCTAAATGTTAGAAACGAAAATAATGATAGAACTGACAACCCCCTTTCGTACCAATTTTGAAAACATATTCAGATAATATTTTGAAGTTGCTATTCCTTCCGATGTTTCGCATTGAACTCTAACTCGCCCCCTCCCTAACGATTTCGGTCGATTCTGGTAGTATTACTATTTGAATGCCCCACGGGCGTGTAATAAACTTATCGCACCCTTCGCCACCAATATCCAATGGCATGACATCTTTGCATTCTAAATCATCCGACGAATAATAATCCAGGTGACTGATTGACACAATATCATTCCCATAATTAATGTTAGTAATAATACCGCGGTATAAGCCTTGACCTTGAAATGGCGCGAGTACAAGTTGACCTTCATGTAGCCAGTTTTTATCATAGTCTCGATTTTTAGTATGGATTGGACTCTTATAGTACTGAAAGGGAATATATAATATACTACCATTTAGATATGTACAGTGAATATAATCTTAACTCCTAGGGACTAATTGGTAGACAATGCATAGGGACTAATGTGTGCACATTTGCACGCAGCACCAAAACAAGCAAAGGCATTCATATTTTTTAATAATTTGTTGCTATAGGGGTAAATCAGGTCCTCAGATTTCGAATATGGTATTAGTTTTTGTCTCGGAGGTCTTCAAAGTCTCGAGGGGTTCTCAGGAAGGGACCCTATGGATATTTCCTATTTCACATTTTAAATATCCGGTGAATTCACTCCGAAAACTTTCGTCA
>SCLF01074437.1:0-11455 GCA_004367975.1 Mesochordaeus erythrocephalus
TCTGAATACGTATTATAATAAAAAAGCTGATCATACCCATGTTTAAATTATTATATCCCAAATCCGGGAACAGTGGACTACCGGCAGTGCTTAAATGCCTAAATTTAGCCTTATAAAAGTGGTCAAAATCTCATTTATTAAAATAGTCCACTGTACCCGGATTTGGGATATAGAGACCAAGAACTCATCAAACTTAAGTTACGAACATAACTAACCGACATAGCCTGCGTAATTCAACAAATTTTGTATTTTCAACTTCACTTCCGGGAATACTTCCGGCCACTGAATGTGGAAACAATAATCTAATGGGGATGATCTGTATGATGAAGGCGTTGAAATAAGGCCGATAACTGTCTTAATTCCCGAGTTCAAGAGTAGATCGAGCAAAGTCAGACTTTTGATAAGAGTAACACTCAAGTGATAATGCATCTGCAACATCCTTATCATCTTTTCCTTGAACATAAACTCTTGATATTCTTGTTGACCCCATTTGACCCCAATAGATCAGTCATCATTATCTCCATAAGTAGTGCCTTTACAGATATAAACTTACAATGGGCGAGCAGACTTATGCGATATTCAAAATCATACGGGTTAACGTGACTTAGATGAGACTTATGTACCCACCAGGAATGTATATATCGCTAGGATAAAAAAAATGTGAATATGAGTGTAGACATATTGTGGCCACAATGGTTAATTTGAGCACATCATGGCGATTTTGTACTGACAGTTCTTTTATAATCTTTAATTTATACAACGGAAGGGTGCCTTTATATGTGGATTATCCGGCTACTGTTATATACAGTTTAATTGTGTGACCAAATTAATAAAAAAGGAATGTTTGTATTATACTATTATAAGAATGAAGACACACAAGAGCAATGAAGCGAATTGCGGTTTTACTTTTGGGCACCCGATTAGCTTAAATTGTGGGTATACTATATTTCCCCCAAAGGAAGTGTGCCCAGATGGCACAGAATGTGCCAACAGAAACTCAGCTGCATATCATAACCATTATATCCCAATAAATTTGGGAACGAAAATTTTAGTGTCGGCCGAACATGCAGAATTAACCCTTGCCGCGACCAAAACGAAAATGCAGATTGTTTCCCTCGTACCCTCTTTATTGACCTATTCCGCAGCGGCTGCGATTGTGCGTATTGTTAAAGACAAATACGACCATTTGCTGATGGGAAATCAACGCGAAGATCTAGGGACGCACTGGATACGACTACCACAAATTTAAGGGTACAAGATAAGCAAATAATAGCAGATCAACTGTTTATAGAACAAACTAATTCTAAACCTAATAAATAGCTTGAAATTAGAATCAGCACACGCGAAATCTTTGAGTTAGTTATGCTAACACTAATGTTTCTCCAATTTAACAACCCGTTTATGTTTACAATTTGGAAAATGTCAAAAGTCGTTATCTATAAATAGCGCAATTGGTCACAATACGTTAAACGTTGCTACAAATTCGTCATAATATGCTCAAAAAACTACACATAATGCGAAATTGTATATTGGTAATGAAGGTCAAGTATAATAAGACTTACGTATCCAGAGCCTTCAAGTTGCGCAAACTTCTTCGGATTTGGCCTTCCCAGTTTCTCTTCCCAGTTGGGATAGTCGTCGAAATCGTCAGTCAAGTCCGTCCACGAATCCCAGAATTCAACGGGATGGAGGCCAGGTTCGCCGGTATCACCCTTATGACCAGGCAATCCATCGTTACCAGGTCTACCAACGCCGCCGTCTATACCGTTTATTCCGCCTACACCTTGTTCACCTTTTGGTCCATCCTTTCCGTCCGTGCCATCACGTCCGTCATATCCATTGTCACCGTCTCTTCCATCAACACCATCTCGTCCGTCCTCCCCTGGTTCACCCTTTTCACCCGCAATACCTTTACCTAGGGTGTAAACAATCCCGCGACCAAATTATGTTAACATTTGATGAGAAATGTCCTTATGTCACGTGCAAATATTTTCACGTTTTGCACATTTTTGAGACTCCTACGGTGATACCGCAAAAGTAAATGTATAAAACGGAAATAAATATCGACACTGAGAATTGGCAGTGATATGTGTGGGTTGGAGTAGGCGCTATGCCGCTTAGAGTTGGAAATTAAGGTCCCACTAGACCGTTTTCTGCGATTGCTTTTCCGTTTGTCTAATCTAGCGTGTGTTCACCGATTAAGGTTACTTTTTGTGAACTCTTGAACAGTTTTTGTGCCGGCTTGATTCCAAGCCTATATACCGGGGTTCCTACCAAGTCAATCTCAGTGAGTGATAAGATCTAGTCCACAGCTTGAAATTTATAAGCAAAGTTTATAAATGATTTACGGGGGTTAAATTATGACGGAAAAGGAGTTCTACTTATATTTTCCTAGTCGAGACATTTACTTAGCTATTTTAACACATTTCCGGTCAACTTTCGAACATTTTCGTCGTTATGGTAAATTTTATCGGACCTTTACCGTTCCAGGTTGAACATCCAAAAATGGTGACAAATAAAAGAAAATGAAAAGTTAGTAATATGTGCCTAGACCCATGTGGAGACTTCGGTTAGAGTAAGCTGTTTATAATCAATAATACAATACAATATAAGTATTCTTAAATATAATTTGGATGAAAATATATCGAATTTCGACGTTTTATTTCTAGCTAGAAAATAATCATTTACAAATTCAAAATCCTTCCCTAGAGGAAAATCTATTTACAGTGACTTCACTATATTTTTATCTCGAGCCGTCTCACCGGAAAATCAATGAATAGTTTTTAATAAAAGGTTTACCATTAGATAGATAACGTTCATCGTTCAAATGGTAAAAAATTTTATTAAAAACTATTCATTGATTTTCCGGTGAGACGGCTCGAGATGAAAATATAGTGACGTCACTGTAAATAGACACTTTTAGTGACGCCACTATACAAAATATTATGAGACTTCAAATATACGAATTGAAATAAAAAAACGAAATTTTGATCTGATATTAATTAAAAATTACGTCAAAAATGACAAATTAATTTACTTTTTTACTTAGTTACTTAATAAATGTGTATTACTTGTCTCATTAGACAATACTTGAACCGGATGTCCATCCATTCGGTCGATATAAATAGGTATTTAAACGAAATGGTTGGATGAACATTCTAGAGATATCTGCGGATGTAATATGACACTTTTACTGATTATAATACCGTATATACTCCTTTTTATTCTAATTATTATCGTGCAGATCGACCTATACGGTAATATTTCAAGTGAGCTTTTATTTATTTTATAAGCTTATCTAATACTTATCCCAGTGATAGGTATCCTCTGGTTACACCCTAGCCTTCGCTAGCAACGGCTTGCTCTCCTGGTAAGCCATCATCGCCGGGCAGACCATCTAAGCCATCCTGGCCGTCTCTACCAGCTTCACCTTGGTCACCTTTTGCACCAGCATCTCCATCACGACCTGGATCGGCGTCTTTGCCGTCTTCACCTTGCAGTCCCCGTTCTCCTTGGGGTCCTTCTTCACCTTTAATTCCTTGCTCGCCCTTGTCACCTTGTCGTCCATCCTGGCCGTATGGTCCGGGCTGGCCCTTAGGTCCTTCAGTACCTTGTGGACCTACAGCACCTTGTGGACCTTCAGCACCCTCTGGACCTTCAGCACCCTCTGGACCTTCAGCACCTTGTGGACCTTCAGCACCCTGTGGACCGTCGGCGCCTTGTGGACCTTCGGCACCTTGTGGGCCTGCAGCACCTTGTGTGCCTTCGGCACCCTCGGGGCCTTCAACACCTTGTGGGCCTTCGGCACCTTGTGGACCCTCGGGACCAGGTTCGCCTGGATCAGAACTTGACTTAAGATCTCTTTGAGCTTCGGACGCGGTGGTACCTGAAAACGAAATAAGCCCGCTAGAAAACCATTAAATTATGGATGCTTCAATAATTTCCCCAATTTTATTGGTCAGAATATATATTACCCTAATTAAATACTTAGTTTAAACTTACTATAAACAAGTGTGAACTTGAGGCACGCCAATAAAAATGCGTATTGCACTTTCTGTTTCATAATATCAAAGGTATGTATACTACAATGTTCACAAGGTGGTAAACCGGAAATCAATGTCCGATTAACCCTTCGCGGTTACTTCCAAGCAGCAGGGGCATTAATCGATCTTATAATAGCAAAACACAGGTAGGGGGTGGTACACTCAGCATCACTAATCAATCATTTAAATAGACACCTAAGGAACGTTGAAATCATAAAGGCACAATCAATCATAAGAACCTACCCTTAAAGGTATATTCGTAATTATATTTAGGGCTAATTTGTGCGGCAAGTTTACCAGTATGTTTTCGAAATAGAAATTTTAGCTCATTCTTCAAATTGGTCGTCACGATTGATTCAGTGTTGGTACCATTGCCCAAGACTGCTTCGACGGTGTCGTCGTCTGCTTTTTCAGTTGTGTTCCTAGTTTGGTTCGGACTTTGGTCAAATTCCCTTTCATCATCGTAGGATTCATAGACTTGCGTGGGCATCGTGGGTGTCGTGGTTAACATCGACTGGTACTCTGTCTGGTTCTGTGCGGTTGGTGCCGGACCAGTTGTAGGGTCAAAGTCAACTCCCTCCATCGAGTAGGAGGATTCGTTGTAGTAGGAGTCGAAGTAGGAGCCATACCCCTCATTGTCGATTGGGTAGTTGGTGTGAATGATGGGAACACCTTCGACACCCTCTATTTTATCCATCGTTTCAGAGTTAATGTCAAAGAGCTCATAGTCGTCGTAGCTGAACTTGTTCCAGTCTTCCATCGTCTCCTTCATCCGCTCGCGTCTGACGTCACTCAAGGTCTCCGGCCGGCGTGCCGGGTTCTTCTGATAATCGAAACTTTCGGCATCATTGAACCGTAACAATTCGATGGACGTTTGCGCCGACAGTTTCGGACTATGTGTCGGCTGCAACAAATCCACGTTAATCTCCTCCTTTGGTGGTGAAATACTCTTAACGGGTGTTGTAGTAGACGTCTGTTGATTGTAGTATGTCGCCGACGAGTCCGACTCATCGGACCGCGTTTTAGGTTTCATCAGCTGCTCAAGCATGCGGGCGTCGTCGGGATGGATACACAGACCAAACAGACATCGTTCGCGGGGACGACATTGGCTGCAAGGTTCGCCTTTTTTTTAAATTAATTGGCTACGTAAAACGATATTATTTTTCGTGTCAAAAAATATAAAATTTAACTCCCGGTGGTTAAGGTTAGACTACGCTAACCCTAATTTTTATCTCTAACTTAACAACCCAATTATGCTTGCTTACCATTTGGTTTCCGAGTGAAATAAAAGAAACTATTAAATAAGCATTAACGGTTGTTAAATTAGAGAACAAAATTAAGGTTAGCGTAGCCTAACACTAACTCCGGGAGCTAACTGTTATTTTTCGCCCCTTATATTAGTGGTATGCGACTACAGTGCGTCCCAAAATATATATTTTTGAAAATTGTAGAAAAAGATTCTGTGCGCCGGAAGCGTCAGTAAATAACTAAAACTTGATTATCAGAAAATTCCGTATTCTGGTATAAACCAACGACTCCAATTCAAGGTCTGTGAGCGTACTTTTGGACCGGAAATAGCACGTGAAGAGTAATTAAATGCCGGAAATGGATTTCTATCACAAAACCATTCTAGGCGGAAATGGGTGCGTAATTAAAGTTGTACAATTCGGTACAGATGTCCGCGTTAGGGTCGGTTTTTATTCAATCTCAGCGTGAACCCACATCCGATCGAGTATGGAAAAGAACTAAGGTTTATATATAGTTCCGGCTGATAAAACTTCAAAACATTTCTACGAATGAACTCGTATACCCTAACTATAGCTTGGGCCATTTAATTTCCTTCAATTCTTCCGAAGTCTTAGCAGTCTAGCTACTCGGAGTGGAATTGTAAGTAGTAATTGTGTTATTGGACAAAGGTACCCCCCTTAACTTGTCATTTGTTGCCAAAACGTTTTATCAATGAGATTCGTTTGACGAAAAAAACGGGAATCGAACCCGAGCCTACGGGCCCGAGGCCGTATT
Source organism: Mesochordaeus erythrocephalus (assembly GCA_004367975.1). NCBI lineage: Eukaryota > Metazoa > Chordata > Appendicularia > Copelata > Oikopleuridae > Mesochordaeus > Mesochordaeus erythrocephalus. The sequence continues at coordinate 6,066 of SCLF01074437.1, forward strand.
TTCTCACCATTGAGTTAATAATTAGGCTCACAATGCCTTACAATAATGGCTGCCCGATCGTGCCCGAAGAAAGTTGTTGAAAACAAAAAACAAAGATGAGGTGGGTGGTCCGTAATGTATTCTTGTCACACCTCTAATTCAATTTCCTTGATAATACGGCCGTCTGATACCATTGTTCGAGATAGGCGCATATTTGCAAACAAGCAGCTTTGAGAAGTGCCACTCGCCTTGCTCGGTGTACAGCTTTTCACAACCAACAGCTGCGCAACCAACCCAGCGTATTGTTGCTGCCACCACCTTCATATGTATTATTCACTATTTTTTATAATCGTTTCTGAGCTTAACTACTGTATAACACAACAGACGTTGGACAGATATACCGGAAGCGTTAAGGTCAGTTGTTCGGTTACGGGTTTCCGCCTACAACAAAAGTTCAATTTAAGGGTAAGAGCCTATCTCCCACCGCGCCCCCTGATATGACGCCCCAACATTAATTTAATGATAATACTATTGACCCTCGACATATGTACATATTATATCAAATATTCACAATCAATTATAATTAATCTCCCTTTTTCCTTCTTTTTACCCACCGTGCCAGACAGGCGTCAAAATCTGAATTTATCATTTATAAATAAATAAATTATTTAAAAAAAAAATAAATAAAAAGTAATAAAAAATCATCCAGATCAATATTTATTTTCCAAGACAGTGTCAAGGGCCTTATAGATTGAAAGTAGAAACGTATAAATTCGAAAATATTTTACAAATGACAAATTTACAAGGTCAGATTTATTTACTACTTTGAAGGTTAACGATTCGAGGTATACCCTTATGTTTATAGTGGGAAATGTATAGTGTTCTTAACTGGTACCGTGACGATCAAATGATTAACGCCTTATACTAGAGATGAAAAGGTCGCTGGTTCGATTCAACCCTCAGCCCAACGAAAAAGTTAACTCCTAGTGAGATTTCTAGATAACCTGTCGCTGGTTTACGATAGACCATGTACTACTGTACACCAAAACGACAGAGTAGATTTTCTGTCTGTTTCATTAATTTAACCCTCTTGTAAATGCGCGACATTTTATATCTTTTTGAGCACAAGAATCGTGGCATTTTTTTTTATTCTAGCCGCTTAGCTGATTTTCGTGTACACTCGCTGACGCATCTGTCGCCACACTTAGTCACATGGAAAATTATTTAATATATATATATATAGAAATATATATATATAGAAATAATTAAGATAATAATTGAAGCATGAAGTGCACCAATAAAAAACTTCAAAAAGTTCAAAATTTAAAAAATAGATGCGTGTAAATTTGGACAACGGGTCACACGGGTTCCATAAGGGATATACATGTATATATAGGATTTCAGAATATAATATGTTCTAACTACTTATGATGTCAAGACTTTAGTGAAGCGAAACTAATTAAGATCTTTTTGTTTTTTCGCAAATTCCATGTTTTAAGTGGTGATGACGTAATGAGCGATCTTTAATTTCGGTAAACTAATTTTTCGACGTGATTTATTTCCGGTTTTGTTAATTGACCAGCCTCAAAATTTTCCGGGGAACATCGGGCAAATAAACGAAATGGCCATGAAAATGCTGGAGCTACGGGTCACACCAAATATTTAGAACGGGTAGATGACGCTTATCGGGGTCAAGATGTTTTTGTAAGTCTTCTAAATCCATACCCAAGGGTGATAATTCGGATATGATCGGACAATTAGTCTAATATTAAAAAGACAGATTGGGATAAATGACGCTGTGGATATGAATAACTAAAAACGCTATATATCCCAAATATACCTTAATAGCTGGTTTTGATTTTTTCGCTTTTGACCACTTTTGTAAGCAGTGTTAAATGCCTAAATTTAGGCTTACAAAAGTGGTCAAAAGCGAAAAAATCAAAACAACCTATTAAGGTACATTTGGGATATGGTGTCTTTTGATAAACGAAATGAAAATTTTGGCGTTTAAGTCAGGAATCGAACCAGCTACCTCGAGTACTTTAGGCAAATTAATATTTTATATAAATCAAATGAATTGTAAAATACAATTGTACGGGTGAAAATGATAACATTGACAATACATTTCGGTCTACCGAACGACATCCCGATGTTTAAAAAATACATGGCCGTGTATGTCTAATTATAGTATTTTTTGTCAGATTATAGGGGGCGACCCGACTCTATTAACCCTAAACGTAATCACTTTCAACGTTTCAAATGGATTTTATGGTATATATTTAACATGCATTCTCGACAACAAATATGTTACGAGATTTTCCGGTTTTTGGGAGTTTCTATTTTTTGGGGTTTGATTTCTTTGAATTTAATTTTTTTCGGGTTTCGGTTTAGGCTAATATGCCTCTTTATATCTGTTATATATCTGTATATTCCAAATCGAGCTTGTATGGGCGTATTGTTCTCAGTGGTATTACAATTGGAGTTAACAATTACACTTTTCCGTAGTGAGCGATTTCTAGAAGTCTGATCTCCAAACAAAATTTATCAGTTGAAAGCGTGAAGACTCAGCTAACTAATGCTCAAATTATTAAAAAATATTCACCAGCTTCCAAGTGAAATGGAAACGAAAAACGATTCGATAGGATGGTAACTACCACTTAGAACAATAAGTCCACACAAGCTCGATTTGGGATATATAATCTATAGTTGTATTTGATAATTGGCGATAATTTTCCACCTTGAAAAACTGATATTTTTATTGATGAGAAAATCCCGAAAAATCTGGCACATGTGGTTAATTTCCCGCCGAATATCAAATTCGTACGATTTTATATACATATAGAAAAGCCCATCAGTAAGGTGGAATCGAACCTGTTTATACCGTTCGCACTCTTTCCCCGGTTTACACTTGTTGGTGAATATATTATAGTTTTTGCGTTCAGACCACCATAGATCGACGGCGCGTTCGGGTTCAAGATTAGCCGAACTCGAGATCCATCTATTCTCTCCCAATGAACCCCAGAACCGATCGCGAAATGGCGGAGACTGTTTTTGGTTCTTGCAGTGTCTGGCCCATTCTAATGCGCGCAGCGACAGCTGTTCTGACCATAATATTGCGTTCATATTCGCCGCACGTGGACTTACCGCATTTCGGTACACATTGTGGGTTCTCACAACCGCAGACTTTTGATGTTCAGTTAAGGGTAACACTTCTGAATTGCGGTGAAAGCTGCCGAACCCAAGTGCCACATGCATCAACCACCATAACGACTTCATCTTCATGTGCTGTCTTCTGTCTGTGATCTCTGTCTGTAATCTCTGTCTGTAATCTGTCTGTAATCTCTGTCTGTCTCGATCTCTGCACGTATGTATTTTCCAATCCCACTTTTAGTTCCTCTCGTATTTAATGTAGGGTCAATATATGTTAATTTATGATTTTTGCATTTATTTCCTTTAGCGTTGATGTGGTCCTCCACTGGGCAGCCTCCCATTTCCCCCTCTTCCGCCACCCCTCCACCCTCACCTCCTGAGCGAAAAAAATGGATTAGTATCGTGATATTGTGCGTACTACGAATGCAAGCAGCTGTACGAAAAAGCTGTATGCACAGCAGGTGAAGTGTACTTGGATAATACCTAAATTTTGGTTTAAACCATACATTGCTAGATTAACCCGGATGCGGTTATTAACTACGGTTATGTACGAATTAAGGTTAGATTAGCATCATAGTTTTATTCGTAAACGGATATGTTTTCCAAATTCCACCCCCCCCTCCCACCGAGTTACGAACCTATCAAGATGTTCATGTGGTCAAATTGAATCAATGTTTAACATGAAGTTCAACATAAATTTAAGATATGTCGATGACAAGATTATAACACGCACATTTTCCCAGACAAATGGATGTCCAGTTACTCATCCACGCGCTCTTAACATATGTATGTAAATAAAAGGCAAGTTATGGTCATAATGGGAAGTAGGCACATATGTCACGAACAATATATATGATGGGCATCGTTAAGAGGGGTTTACAAATGGAGCCTCGATCAATATATTAACCCTATGCAACACAAAGTGGTAAAATCTGATAACTTTATTATGGTATGAATGGTCAATTTTAAGCCAAAATAGATGACAACCAATGTGGACCCTGAATCTAAAGCCAAAATAGAAGGTGAATAACTAACGTAAAGCCATTTACCAATTGTATTAAATACAAAATGGCTTTTCGATAGTAACTCACATTGGTGGACATCTATTTTGGTTTTAAATTGACAATTCATACGGTACATTACTAAAGATTTTTACAAGGTGGTACTTTTTCATAACACTCGTGCTATAAAACCACTTTTATCCAAAAAGCTGGTAAAGGGTGGGGCTTATAGGCGAAACCCCCTGTATATGATGGTCATCACTAATAGGCGTTTATAAATCGCTCCACGATCATTATATTAACCCACCCAAGAACAATGGGGTGCAAAGTGATTATCAAGTTAGTTCGAAATCTCCAAAAAATGAAACAAAAGGCAAGGTGACCTTAATGGAAGACACAACCTATGGTCAGCAAGATATCGATAATAAGCAAAAACGATCACACTATGTCCGACTGATAAAATATTCGAATATAAATCGGGATTTACCGTGGTGCCTCAAAAATTGGCAGTCGTATATTTTTTTTTCAAGACGTCTCACCGGAAAATTCATGAATATTTTGTAATCAAAGGCTCACCATTGAAGCGTTGAACAATTAGCTTGCTTAAAAAATATTCATGAATTTTTCGGTGAGACGGCTCGAGAAACAAATATACGACTGCCAATTTTTGAGGCACCACGGTAATTCCAAAATATTTGTCCTTTCCGAAACATACGGTAAAGTAGGAAGTATTTAATGGATCATTTAATTTAGGTTTGAAGTGTTTTGGTCGGGCGAGTCCTATTCAAATTTATACAAAATTAATCGTGTTTGAATTATACATTGTTTCAATTCGCCGATATGCAAGGGTTAATACCAAGCACGCCAGGCCAAAATATAGTACTTGGCTGTGTCTTTAACGTAACGGCTATTTACCCTACTTGTATCACTGTAGCATATCCCATACTCAACCTGTTGTCCGGTTTTGGCATTTTAGATTTTTATCACTTTCGATTTGTAGATAAAGTTCTTAAATGCCTAAAATTAGGCGTTCGAAAGTTATAAAAATCTAAAAGGCCAAAGCCGGACAACAAGCTGAATAGGGATACAGATTATACAAGTACACCAATCATTTCTAACAACGACTGATTTGTCAAGATACAAATCCGCCTACTCTATTCGATGATCCCACATTAATCCAACATTTCATTGATGGGATATCCGACAGATTCCATAGAACGCCAAAATGTAAACCACATTGAAATCCAGCGGGGGGGGGGG
>SCLF01074548.1:0-11452 GCA_004367975.1 Mesochordaeus erythrocephalus
CTGCTGATGCAGGGATGCTTTTCACCCAATACGCAGCGCATTTCTAATATACTATAGTATATATGTTTTTGTTTTTAAAAATAACATTCTTACCAGGACATATTACGAATACTTGATGATAGAATTCTGCAAAACCTTGGGGGCACCTAAATCTACAATTAGCTCATATTCAAAATTTATCCTAAAGGGAAAAATATTTCCAAAGCTTCAATTGTTTTTAATTATGGCTTGAAATCGACACCCATGGACTTTTAGGATATATTGCAAAAAATCATATAAAATCTGTGCTCCTCCCGGGTCCAAGTAGCAAGAGGTCGGTTAACGGGACTTAGTGGGTCTGATAGAGTTCTTTCTGGCGGTTCCGAATCTGTTTCAGAATGTCCGAAATTACACACCTTCGTACAGTTAACCCCCAAAACCCTTATTGTGAAGTCTTAAATTACCATAACTTGAGAAGAATCAATTGTACGCACTTTTCGTAATGTACAACTTTGATTATGAAGCCAAATTCTATAACATATACAATTTTATATAGATTTTCTCATAGACCTATTATGTGGAGTGGCCGAATTTAAGTCAAAACTGTCATTTCGGGAAGTATGTCGGATTGGCTCGAAAGTGGGCTTATTCGACGCGTCATAACTCAAGCTTCAATTCGTCTCAGAGGACCGACCCCGAATTCTTAATACGTGACCCGTTAAGAGGCCAAGAAATGGACCGAAAAGGTACAAATTTTCAAAAAGTCTTTAGAGGGGTTAACTGTATGAAGGAGTATAATTTTGGACATTCTGAAAACAGATTCGGAACCGCCAGAAAAAACTCTATCAGACTTTTGACACCTGTGTCTTATGAATGACCATTTTCACACCAGCATAATAAATTTGAATTTAGATTGATCCCCTTACAATGGGTGATATTATGAAATCCGACGTTACCTGATGGCAGTGTTTAATATTTTTTTTCATGAAATATCATGAAACAAATTACTCATTTTCTAGTCACCAATCGTTCTGATAGACAAATCTAATAATGAAGCCAATATAATAGTGTCATCATGCAATTAGATTATTTATAACTAAGTGCAATTAATCCTATTATTTCCATAAAATGGTTCGTTTAGATGAAGGGCGAGGAGGAGTCTCATCGAGCAATGGACGATATACTACAGAACTACGCGGTAGGCCGAATTCACCAACACAATCACACAGTCACTCACAGGCACAGTCACGCGAGGTTCTGTCAGATCACCAATCTGTCCCGATTGCGGAAAGTTGGTGCGTTACAAAGGTTTGTTGGAATAAGTCTTCTATGAAATTGTTCCAGTCCCTGACACGATGAAAAAACACGTTCCAAACTAGTTTTTCAAAACCAAGTTTCACCAATGTTAATTATTTAGCATTACTGATTTGTTGAAAAGTTGAAATCACATTTTTAGAATATTTCCCAACATTATTTTCTAATATTATTGCTCATTTCACAATACACTAAAGCATTTACATAAAGTTCTCCTGAAAAAATTTTAAATAGCTATTTGGGCGGCTTTTTCATGAATATACTGAGGCACATATTAGTAAAATATTCGTATGCTGAGGTCGTTTAGACTGATTGTCCGCAATAAGTTACAGTTGATCAAATATGGTTAGACTTTTAGTGTGGACATTGACTGGCTCTTTGTCTTCCCCAACACGTCACCAACAACCTCGTCAGCAAAATAACCGGAGACCAACTAAAGAAAGCCAACGAGAATCAATAGTTTTAGTTATATAATAACTATTTCAGGTCGATGTCCAAAAATTCTCATACCGTTGGAAAATCCAAAATTTTTCTTTTTGTCGTGAAGAAATGGGCGAAGTGATGAAATCATCACATTTTTCAACCGACAATCCAAATGAAAAACTCAAGTGGTGCTTACGTGTAAATCCAAAGGTATAATTTTCTTTCTACTAAAAATATAAAATAAACCATTCGCCCCTTCGTTTTTAATTTAACGATACTAATTAGCTTCCATATTAAATTGAACCACATCATCCATTCAGGGTTATTTCAGGGTTTGGATGAAGAGAGCAAAGAATATCTATCACTTTATTTATTGCTCTTGTCAAATAAATCGGAGGTTCGCGCCAAATTCAAATTTTCCATTTTGAATGCAAAGGGTGAGGAAACGAAAGCAATGGAATCACAAAAGGCATATCGCTTTGTGCAAGGTTAGCTGATCCATTTACTTACTACTGTATCCTGATTTTTCCCTTTTCAACTTCATTAAAGGCGGTGTTGCAGATGTTAAATACCTCTAATTATAGTTAATGACTGAGTTCTCCAAAAGGCTGTTATATATGGTTTTTAATTCTTGTGGCAGATCTATAATAGCTAGTTAAATTTGACCTAAGCAGTTTCAAATCTGAAGTGAACTTGAATTACAAACTACTCAAACTGAGGTAAACAACCGAAGATTGGCCAGTTTACATGAACACTAAGACACATCTTACCCGGTTAGAATAGTTCCCTGCAAAATTATTTGAACTTATTTCTATCAGAAATAACAACTACAATAATTTACTTAATTTAGGTAAATAAATATCAAAGGCAGAATACAGATTAAGCGTTTTAAATGAGTCAATATTAAGTTTGGACAATAATTATATAATAGTTGTATCATTCAGAGGAATCATGAGCCGTAGTTGGAATAATCGACTACAGTATGAATGCTAAGTTTATGTTGCGAATAATATGACTTCAGTCACATGGCATTCTTACTTAGTAGAATAATCCCAATTATTATAGTTGTTCCGGTAATTAGAGTCAATAAGTTAGTGAATCTGTTGATTATAAATTAGCTTGACTCCAACCAATTTCCCAAAAGACTTTCTTACTGCTTTTTAAAGACCAATAAAATCACCATTTTTAAACGTTTTAATTTTGAGTATGTTTTATACAGTTTATTTTGTGGTTTGGGGAAAAACTTGGATAACTTCATCCTTCACCTCAACGGTGGCCTTAAGAAAGTTATGTGACTCAGTGTGTTTCGCAACATGATCCTAGTCCTCTCGTAGCTCATTCTGGTTGCTAAATTGTAGGCTTGTGGGATAGCTCGCGATAGTGCCTACGACACCCCTGTCGAAACTGCCCCCTAGGGGGTCTGGGTAGCAAGAGGTCGGTTAAGGAGACTGAGTGGGCCCCTCTAAAGATAAGATATAGTTGACTTTGACCGTCCTGAAATATAGTTGAATATTTAGTGAACATACTTTGGATCTTGACATGTTTTCTAAATCATAATAAAATCGAAAACTGAAAATTGATGATTTTGACCTTTTCGGCCCATTTTTGGCCTATACAAGGGTCACGTGTTAGGAATTCGGGGTCGGTTCTCTGAGGGGAATTGAAGCTTGAGTTATGACGCGTCTAATAAGCTAATAAGCTTAAATTCTGTCACCCCGCATAACGTGTCTATGAGAAAATCTATTAAATACCCTTAAAATTGTGTATGTTATTGATTATACAATTAATCATTCCCAAGTTATAGTAATTTAAGCTTCACAATAAGGGTTTTTGGGGTTTGACTGTACGAAGGCGTGTAATTTCGGACATTCTGAGAACATATTCGGAACCGCAAGGAAAAACTATCAGACCCACTAAGTCTCGTTAACCGACCTCTTCCTACCCAAATCTTTATTTGGTTCAATGTTTTCACAAAACATATTTATGAACCTAACTGTTAGTTGTGTAAAATGTTCTCCTGGGGAACGGTATTAATCTTTTTTGGTAATTAATAGACTTAGAAAGCATTTCGAATTATATTTGATGTAAAGACCCATTAATTACAGCGTTAATATGCATATTTTTGATGTTTTTACTGGTCTGTAATTTTAAACGTAATTTTTAATCTAACATTATTATCAGTGATGCTAATTCCATACAGAATAATGAGTTGTTGTAGGAATACCTAGCACATTTTCGAGGACTGTGTGTCAATTTATTTTTAAAATGTATTGTTCCAAATTTGCATCTCGAGAATTAGAAATGTTGCGTAAAATCTGCTTTGCATGTTTATCTATTAGTCTTAGTATACAATATACCGTTTTCAAGACAGATCACTAACTATCAAGTTGTTTGTTTCAATCAGTTGCTGGCATATTTCGGCAGCTTGTAGTCATTACCAGTTAATTCTGGTCATCCATAACTGTTTTGGGTGCGAATTACAGAACTTTATCTACTTTCAGTGTGGTCCAAAATTACAGACGGACCCATAATTGTCGCAAAAATGATGTAATCTTCTTTTGAGCGCCAGAGAAAAATACAAAATTTATATCATCAGTACTACTTCGTCTAATCCAGACAAAGAACCTAAATACGCGTTTGAGTGTATACTGTAGGGAACTACTCATGTGTTCGGATTAAAACAAATCTGTAACTCTAACCTCTTCTTCTGTATGAGTCACTTTAAATACATATTAACATATAATGGCGTTTACACCCACATCTCGTTTTTTATCTTAAAATCAATAATCAAATAACTAGAACATTTATTAAATTCGACGCAAAGTAAGTAATAATTACATCATGTTTCTGAGAGCACACATGGCGCTTTACAGTTTTAGGTTCACTTCTGGTAGTCAGTTCGCTAGAAATATCCGCAAGACAGTTTTATGCGGAAATGCTTTTGAAGACATTTGTCTACTAAAACGGTATGATTTCCGGTCTAAAAATTGCAGTAAAAGATTCTGCGCGAAATTTAGGGAGGAGTCATTTTGACCTAGCTCTTCTCAGTTTCGGGTGGTATGAATTCGACACCGGGAAAAAGCGTAATTCGGCACGCCAAAAGTTTCTGAATTCTACACTTACCCAGTGTCGAATTCACCGGTCGCGAAGCCGGTTTGAGCGCATCGGGCTAATAGCACAATGTAACTGCATATTATAACAGCGAAGTATTATTGGTTATTACTTGGTTTTTATATAAACATTTTATACTGGATAATGAGCAAAATTATGAGTGGCCATTGTGGCGATTAGAGTGGGAAGTTACCTACGGAGGGTGGTGCCAATTTATCTACCCTATAAATGTTATAGGGTAGATATATTGAGATTTACGTACCATTATATACACTTAAATTTTTAGCAAAAAACAAAAATTCCGGAAAAAAATTTTTCGGATTTTTCGTTTTTTGCGTTCACTTCCGGTCAAAATTCGTGCTCAAAAGCTATCCTAAAATATGCGCAAGACAATTCGGTTTAGAAGCACCACTCGATGTTTTACTAACTAAGACAGTTGTCTTAAATTGTAAAAAACTATAAATTTTCAAGTGTAAAATTTAATTTTTTGACTAGAGGTCGTCTCGGGCAACAATTTTGTGTGATTCCTGATTCAAAAAAAGAACCCGATTTTTAGCCTCCATTTCCGGTGTAAAAGTCCTGGATAGCAAATTCGACGTAGCACCACTCTAACAGAAGTTAAATATGCGAGTTAAATATTTTTAGTATTATTCTTAAATGTTCCTTAAATCATCTTCACATTATATGTTTTCTCTAAAATCTATGTGTGTCATTTTTTGGTCATTAGCGCAAACGTAAACTGCCCGTTTTGGCTACACTTCATAATAGTTTAATTTTCTACTACCATTTCATTAATCAAACCCGAGGTTGAAAATGACTTACACTCTTAAATTAACCTACTGAGCTAAAATCGACGAAATTTATTGAAAACATTTCACTAAAAGCCAAATATCTAAATAATCTAACTAATTTTAATTTCTAAGTCCTATAGAATAAACATCAAAACTGTAGCCATTTTTTGTGATCGAAAAACCACAGCGCTTCAGATTTTACAAGAGGGTTAATTCGAACTCTGATTTATTATCATTATTTTTTCGCTAATTTTCGTTATGCTTTAATTATTTTAGTCTTTTCTGGTTACCTTATTGAATTAGCTTTCTAGCCGACAATTTTTATTACTTTTGCTTGAAGAATACTAATATAGTTTTTACTACAAAAATTATGAATACATTATGCATTTATATATCTATTATCCGTTCGGGCGATAGTTTCAGGTCGGCAACTAGATACGCGTCAAAGGGAGTGAATATTATATTTTTCGCACAAACTCGCCACTTTCTCACTGGACGCGAGCTATAAGGTGGTGAACCTATCACTAGAACGGATATATTGATCTCAAATGTGCAAATTGTGAATTATTTACAACTATATTTTTTGCTCAGAAAAGTTCGAGTTTAACTGGTTTTGAGCTTCCTCCACAGTCCTCTGTTTCGCTAGTGTTAAATTTTGCATAAATTCCTACTATATGATTTTTTTGCCTATGTTTTGTTACCTAAACAAACACCGAATATATAATTCTATAGAAGTATTACTGTATTAGTATTACGGGTGTTAAATCCTGTTGGAAAACATATTTGCTAGAACAAGGCATTTTTAAGGCTACCTTTAGATCGGAGTGTTCCTGGAATTAACGTAAAACCGAAAATAAATATTGATGTCGTAAAATCACGTCTATATTATACGGGTTTGATTCCGTGACCATTTCTGTGTAATTTTATGATTTTTAGCTATTTCCGGTGCGACTTCGTGTCAAAAATGGGTTATGGAAATTTAAATGTGTACATAGTTTTAGGAGCAAAGATCGATCGCATCAAAAATATCGCCTGGTACTACAAAGCCCTGATGTCTCCTAGTACGAATGGGTAATGAAAATGAAATTAATAATGAGGAATCAAGCTAAACACAAATATTGCATGAAATTTACAGCTAAGAGGGCCCATCCAGTTTGTTCAAAATAGAGTTTAGGACTTTCTAGAAAACGTCATTATAACTCGTTGGTTGGTAAAAAACGGATTAAAAGAACTATACAAGTGTTATCTTGGGAGTCAAACCACAGGACGAATTCGGCTAACATGTTTTATTTATTAATGGGAAAGATATTTCAATAGTACTATAGACGAAATCGGATTTTGCCTCGTGGCGATTATACTTGGAATATATGCCGTCCAATGATGATGATGGGTTATATCTTTACGTAGGCGATCGTAAAAACGAGTGAAATGCATGACCTACATATAGTGACGATCATATATATGCATATTAACTCTACGGAATAATGAAGTTACCCTTATCGAAAATGTGATATTTTATTTATAATCAGTTGAAATTTCTAACTTCTTAGGGGTTGGCATCAAAAATTGTCACAATTCTCGTGCTCAAAATTATATAAAATGTCGCTCATTTACAAGAGGGTTAAAACGACGATCAACTACGGAGATTTAAGGTTCGTAAATCTCAATGTACTGTTCCTTCGAATGTGTAAAAGCCTAAGAGACACAATGATTGCTGTATCTACCATATCCGATATATACTGAATAAGAATTATGGTTTTATGCACAAGCGCAATGTTTTTTACTTCCAAATTGGCTTGAGCAGAAGGCTTATATTTTATTATGAGGACTTTGTATTATATTTACGATTCACCACGCGATAAATTTGGGGACTCTCAATCATGTTTTTCGTATTATTATATATTACTGTGAGTTCCCAAGATTACTGTTTTTTGTTCTTACTTTACAGTAGAAAAGTAGTAACTGTCTAATAATAAAAGGAACTGATTTTGGCATGATTATTTAGGAAAAGACTGGGGTTTCAAGAAATTTATTCGACGGGATTTCCTGATGGATGACGCTAATGGACTGTTACCAAACGATCAACTGACACTTTTCTGTGAGGTTTCGGTGGTACAAGACTCAGTGAATATTCATGGGCATTCACATTGCCCGAAACTTGTAGTGCCCGAATGCACTCTGACAACTGATTTGTGCAATTTGCTCCAAGATCAGGCATTTTCCGATGTTATTTTTGACGTAGGCGGAGTCGAGTTTGCCGCGCACAAAGCAATTATGGCTGCACGGAGCGAAGTGTTTAGGTAGGACTAGGCAGCGAACGACATTTATGTATATGAGCGGGATTAATAGTTTGTTAGTAGAAACTACACGTAGTTGAAATTGTAGTTTTATATTATTTATAGTTATTTAGGAGCATCCAGAACTCGCCTACCAGAAGGATTAAGGACCAAATATAAAATTTAACTCACAAAGGTTATGGCGAAGTTCGATTAGAACCTGACACGCAAAATATTAGGGCTAACCACGCCAGCCCTACTTTTGCTCCCTAATTTAACAATCCAATTATTCTTGCTTAACACTTGTTTTTTTAATTAAAAGCTATTAAATAGGCACAAGCGGTTTGTTAAATTGGAGAGAATAATTAGCGCGGATAAGTGTGTCAGATCCTAATTGCGCTATTTATGAGGAATCGTTACGATTTTTGCTATTTTCGAAATTTTCCAAAATGTAACAATAAATGTATTGCTACATTGGCTAACCTTATGATTGTGCGTGTGTCAGTTTCTAATTGCGAGCTACTTATTAGGGTTAGAATTACTCTATTGTATAAATAATAATATCGTACAGGAGTTTAAATTAATCTGTTATTGATCTCTTATCTTTTGACTCATATATTTCTGGTAGGCGAGTCCGGGATGCGTCTTCTAGTTACGAGAAAATTAGATTTTAACCGTATGCAGCGTATACTTGTTTGACATTTCACCGGCAACGGAATCCCACTACATTATATTTAGGTGGCATAATATTAACCATTGGATAACTCGAAAGGCCAAAACGTCCAAAAACGCTCTTCTTTCGCCAATATCTCGAGAACGAATGGACGGATCTGCTTCAAATTTTAACATATTACAGGGATTTCAAATACCCTTCATACAAAATTAGTCACGATGAAAAACATTCAGCATAACTAATTTAGCAGACTAAAAGCGATTTGGAAAATTTAACTGCCATGATCTCAGCGGTCGGACCTCTATTTATATTCAAATTTTGTCAGTGTTTTGCGCAGAATTTTGAGCAGTATCGTTTTTTTTTGCAGAAATCAAACGGTTCACTGATTATGGCACTAATAATTTTAATGGTAGAAACTTGCTTTTAATTTATTATTTTTCTCTGTTGGCATAGAAAAAACAAATAACGGTCTCATTTTTTTCAGAAATCCAACGGTTTTCCGACTAGAACTACAAGTCTTTTAACCCCAATAACTCAGATTCACTTTATTAATGTTCTTTGGGTATCCTTGTTGACATACACAAAAACTACGTTCTTATATTGCACATAAGTATTTTTTATTGAATTTACGATGTAGCTGTGTCTAAATTTGAGGGAGAGAGAGATCGTGCTGGGAAGAGAGCCATCACATTTTTTACAAAGAAGACAGCTACGCTCATCCTTGCAAGTATTACGTTTGCATGAACTACAATAGAAAGCAACTGATTTGTTAACGAGACTCAGTGGGTATGATAGACTTTTTCCTTCCGGTCGTACAGTTAACCTCCCTAAAGTCCAAACGTGAAAAAGACCTTTTTATTTAAAAAACGCTAATTTTAACTTATGGGGGGATTGTAGCTCACGAAACTAAATTGCAGTAGATTAAGTAGACCCTAAGGCATCTAATAAAAGTATCGAAAGCGTACAACTGCTCTCCAACGTACAACGGCTCTCCTTTGGACATTATTTTAAACCTATGTATCTCAAAAATCACATTGCCAAAATAGACAAAATTAATTTTGACCGTCCCAAACATTAGTTTTTATGTAGTTATTTACAGTCAAATTTTTAGTGAACATACTTTGGGATCTTGGCATGTTTTCTAAATCTAAAAAAATCGTTATTTGTCACTCTTTGAAAATTTTTACTTTAGAAATTCCATTTTTGGCCTATAATTAGATCACGTGTTAAGAATTCGGGGTCTGTCCTTTGAGAATAATTGAAGCTGGAGTCCTGTCGCGTCGAATAAGCACGCGTTCGAGCCAATCGGACATAGTGCCCGAAATCACATTTTTGATTTCTAGTGGCTATAACTACATAACGGGTTAGGAATTCGTCCACATAATGGAATGGGCTACCAAATACCCTTAAAATTTGATATGTTATAGAGTTTGGCTTCACAATACGAAAAGTGAGTACAATTGATTCTTCTCAAGTTATGATAATTTAAGACTTCACAATAGGGGTTTTTGGCGGTTAACTGTACCAAGAAGTATAATTTCGGACATTCTGAAAACAGATTCGGAACCCCCAGAAAAAAGTCTATTAGTCTCACTAAGTCCCGTTAATCGACCTTTTGTAACTTAGACCCTCAGGGGGGGGGCACTTTTGACACATTTGTCATACACTAGCGTCTGGAGTGGCCCCTCCCCCGGGGTCTGGGTAGAAAAATGTCGGTTAACGGGACTTAGTGGGTCGAAAACATACTGCGATTATTTCCTTTAAAGCTATGGACCTCGAAAGTCCATAGTCACATGGCGAAAAATCCAGCCGCAAAAACCCGGCCAAGGTCCCAATGTATGTTTCGTAAAAATTTGAGTCAAAACAGATGCAATTAGTGGTATACTAGGGGGGATAGAAGTCAAGGGTATCGATTTTGGCCATGTGATCTAGAGGTCCATAGGTTTAAAGGAAATAATCGCAGTATGTTTTCAATACCTTTATTGGATTCCCAGGCGCCTAATTAATCCTGAATTTTATCAGACCCACTAAGTCTTGTTAACCGATCTATTGCTACCCAGACCCCGGGGGGGCGCACTCTAGACATTAGTGTTGCAGGTGTCTATTAACACCTTAATAAGTAACCAACAATTTTAAGTGTCATGGCTCAACCCATCATAGGACTAATTTTTAATTTCAGTCGAATGTTTGCGACCGACTCCAACTTTGCCGAAGCTCAAAATGGACGGGTGAAGATTGATGATGTTGAAAGAGATGTTTTTCAGTGAGTATATATATTATATGAGTGCTATAAAGCAAGTTAGTTTGTAGTTATATCAACCGAATAATCGCAACGACAAAACTAGTTTTCGGATAATAAGGAACACAGTTTTAAGATATTTTTAACCAAAACAAACTTGGAAAACAATATATTATGGTTCATCAGACTATAAAATATCTACCTATATGTCACTTGAGCGGTGATCATGTCTTTGATCATTTCGAACAGAATTAAATGTCATTTTAAGGGAAATGTTGAATTTTATCTATACAGGTAAGGTTGAAAACTTGAATCAGATGGCCGATGATCTTCTAGCTGCAGCCGATAAGTATGCCCTTACCAGACTCAAGGTTAGTAAACTATACTTGTCTACAAAATAGTGCCGCAAATTATAATGACACAATTCTAATAATATAGTTTGCACGATTTCTTCAGTTTAGCCCTGTTGTAAAAAATAACGAAAACGCTTCAAAAACATTGATATTCTGGGTCAACGAGTATATGTGCTAAGATTTTATATGATTTTATGAACACTAGGAAATGACTATATTGTTGCAATATATCCTAAAAGTCCATGGGTGTCGATTTCAAGCCATAATTAAAAACAATTGAAGCTTTGGAAATA
>SCLF01074549.1:0-19738 GCA_004367975.1 Mesochordaeus erythrocephalus
GTATAAACCACGAAAAATAAATACGATTTTGATAGAATTAAAGAGATTTTTGGACTTTAAATTGAAAACGCGGCGACTAACACTGAGATAGATAAATTTCATTTAGAATATACCGGAGAAATTATGAATCCGGAAGCTATTACCCGGTTAAACATCAACAGAATTAAATGTTGATGAATCTTAATGAATAAATTACGTACACCTAATATCAACACAAGTAATTCGAAACGAGCAGAATAAATATAAGACGAAATACATCTAGAAAGTCAAGCAACTAACTGGGGGTAGGGACTTATGTTATAGAGTTTGACTTCACGATCAGAGTTTTACATTACCTCAAGTGCGTACAATTAATTCTTCTCAAGTTATGGGAGGAGTCAATTGTACGCACTTTTCGTAATCAAATTTTATGGGTATTTGATAGATTTTTTCATAGACCCGTTATGTAGAGTGGGCGAATTTAAGTGAAAACTTTCATTTCATGAAGTATGTCGGATTGGCTCGAAACTGGGCTTATTCGACGCGTCATGACGCAAGCTTCAATTCTTCTCAGAGGACCGACCCGAATTCTGAACACGTGATCCGTTATAGGCCAAAAACTGCACCGAAAAAGGTACAAATTTTCAAAAAGTGACAAAATCACGAAATTTTCACTTTTCGATTTTATTATGATTAAGAAAACATGCCAAGATCGCAAAGTATGTTCACTAAAAAATCGACTCGAAACAACTGCGTTAAAACTATTTTTCAGGACGGTAAATGTCAACTATATTCGACTCATTTTTGACTTTAGAGGGAGTTAACTGTATGAAGGAATATACTTTGAGCATTCTGTAATGAGATGAAAAAACTCTTTCAGACTAGCTAAGTCTCGTTAACCGCTTAGGTGCAACCTGAAGGGCAGGGTGGGAGGATTGGCTTTTGATAGCTGTGTGGTATGTAAACAAAATGAACGATTATGTAAAAAATAGAAAATTTTTTCAATACACAATTATATGATATATCATGATACGTTTCATGGTCATAAATTAGTATTAATGCGTATAGCTTTATTCGATGAGTCTGTAGTTAACATGAACATTAAACTAGGATGCGCATATGAAATAAATGGACCGCTTGTTATACGTTTTTTTATCTTGACAAATGTTGTGTCTACATCTGGCTCCCATATAAAGTTACTACTATTTCCCCGAACGTATAATATTGGGTCTATAAAATGTGAAAACTTGTTTCCCGAACCTTCATGCGTGTCGAAATCCAACAAAGTCGTCCCTTAAGGGTAGCAAGCTCTTTAAAACTTGTTGGGTTTTTTTAAATCTAAAAGACCTTTAAAAAAAATTGGACCTGGTGTTATACCGGGAAACATTACAAAAATAGTGAGAACATGTTTCTAGGTGTTTGCTGTGAAAAAATTACTTCGATTCCCGCAACTGGCCAAGGGTCTCGCAAAACTTACATTGGCGCTAGTGCATTGTTTTTTACAGAACAAAAATGTCATTAGGTGACACATTTGAAAATTTATTGACGTTAGGATGGAAAATTATTTCTTTTAACCATTTGCGACGTTTTTCCCCTATAACTGCATATTCGCTCGTATGCCAATGGGACCAAATTCGAATTCGCGGGATATACGATAAGGTCGATTCAATCCATCAACTGATAAGTCCACGCACATCAATGGGCTATCAACGGCTATAATAGAAACGATAAACGCGAAATATCGCAATATAAAAGGTTGTAGGTTTACAACAAAGGAAGTGGAGATGGCAACTCAGACGATAAATAACAAATTAGCGACCAGGCATTAAATTATTTATACCAGACCTGACCAAGGCCAACCTGTTATTGGAAGCGGACGCTAGCTGTTCCCGTGCAGAGAAACACGCTCACAGCAGATGTTGTTTATTCACAATCGAATACTATACCAAGAACCTTAGGGGTAAAGTATAATTTGTTTATTCCGGAAAAGGAGCTACTTTCCTTTCGTTATGCGACTGAAAAGTACCGAACGTACCTGCTGGGGAAACGATTGACTTCGCGCACCGACTGCGCAAGTATAAATTGGGCTGGGAAGGTTAGCCCTAGCAAAGAGATACTTGCGAGCTGGCTGGCAGAGATACCGGATTTCCTATACGATGTCGAGCTTGTATGATCAGGGAAATGGTAATTTCGAACGCCCTATCCTGTATATAGGGAGGAGAACATCAACGTCATATCAAAAACACGAAAGGAAGAATTAATTGCGTTATATCACCGGAACGGACATGAGTGCCGAAGACACGATTAAGGACTTGAAGAGAAAGCATGACTCGGTAGATAATTGGCGAAGTGGATGTGTATGATCGATAATCATATTGATCGATATTGATCATATTGATCGATAATCTTCCGGGTTAGATAATGTACATTATGAGAGCAACACCATGTGAAAAATAAAAATCCCATGTAAGGCAAATGATGTCATAAGTGGTGAAAGTGCAACACAACTGGGTAACATCACAGTGTAGGTCACTATTCCGGAATGAATTATGAGCCGAAATATACTGCAAAGTATATTTCCAGCAGTTGAAGTAATGATGTCCATCCAAGTGGCAGAAGTGAGACCTGTCGTTCGATTTTTGCTGCAGATTGCTATGCAAGAACGAAACAAACATGAAGAAGATTCTCAATCTACAAATCAAGCAATAAAAGGCCTCATGCAACAAGCAGAAAGATCAACACATAGTGAATATGATCTCGCTAGTCGGATAGTTATAACCAGTGAAACTTACCAAAGACAAAATGTCAATAAGAATATTTTTGATCAAACCAAAAAACGTCTTGATTTAATGCATGCAAAAGTTAAAAGAGGCTGTGTGCATAGTTGCAAGCTTGAATAATACGAGTGGTTCAGTGATAATTTATTAAAACGCAGTAAGAATTTTTCGAAAGCCTAAGTATGGCGTAATAATAACCGATCAAGTCGCAGTCGAAAAAGCCAAGATTTAGAGTGCGTTACGGTATGTTATATAAGGAATAGAGATTAATGTCTATCGAAATAACTTATGCGAAATTCTGGTTCAAAAGCGGTGAACCAATTAAATCACTTCATCACATTTCACTCTTTGGAAAACGATTTCCGCGGCACTCCAATGAACTTAAAATTCATATAACCGAGGGGGAGTTAGTCACAAAAACTGTGCCTCAAAGGAAATTTTTTCTTTACCACCCTCCTCCCAGCATCAATAACCTCAATTAATACGCGAGAAAGACCAAGATTTAGAGTGCGTTACTACAAGTTATATAAGTATTAGAAACATATTACTATATTTCCTCCCAATACATTAATATCCGATTCGTGGGGTATCTAGCATTTATTTAGTTTACTGTTTGCGTTAGGTTAACCGTAACATATTTAATTGTGCAATAAGTTTGACCAGCAGTCTTGAAAATGTTGTCTAGTAAATGAGTTTAACCTGTATACTTTCATCTCTAGCACTGCGGTTTTTAATAGCTGTGTAATCAAAATATAAACCTTCCCTCTAAAGAGCTAAAGCAAAAAATCCTGGCACCATATAGCCTTACATTCTGGACTAATTTAAACAGAAATGGTTAGGCTACATAAATATTTTATTAACTTAACGTATTTTATCGCATCGTGCAATTGAAACAATCTAATTTTGTATGTTCGTTATAAACGAGTGCATAAATACGTTATATAACAACCAGAGCATAACATAAGTGGTTAACAGAAAAATATCACTTCGTAGTGGTAATATTCGTGTGTAAATATGTATTTCGTCTACTGAAAGAAAATGGTTATATTAACCGCGAATAACACATAAAATCATCAGGTGTTGTAACTGGGCCAAGCTGACGAAATATTATGGCAAAGCACATGTTTCGCTGCTTGTTATCACTCATTATCAATGCATGAGGGTAATACGAAACTTGCCACATAAACCCTGTTTTAGTAAACCAAGGATTACCCTTTTCTAACCTTTTTTGTAAGGGTGTCACTAAGCGTTATAAGGAAATCAAATTAATTTTAAAATATAAGCTACGATTATTTTATATTAACATTTTTTGAAAGTAATGATTGAAGCGGAAAAATTTATAAATTAAAGATATTGTTTGACTTTAATATTACTTTTCAAACTACTAGAAATATTTATTATTTTGCAGAATTGGGCGTATTCCTGTTTCATATATGTTGATTATATATTGAAGGCATTGTTAGTATAGTGTAAAGAACCGACGACATCAAAATATATTAATTTGCAGTTTTATCTGGTGCTGAATTAACTGCTCAGTGGTAGAGAATTAGAGCTACAGCCGTAGGCTATGGTTCGATCCTTGTTTTCGTCATACATTTTCGTGGATACTTTCATCATATAAACCCTTACAGCCACGATGTCTACAGTATTTCGGTTTATTACAATAATGGTAAAGGATATTTGTATTAGCGCAGGTCTATTACATAGCTGCATTTTTTATTTTTCAATTGAGTCATTGGCTATGTAGGTTCTATTTGGTAATGTTATAGAAATACATTTGGCGAGTCTATCTTCAAATTTACAGCCGGTAAACGTACAATCTCCCTTAGACGATCACTTCGTAATTATGGTTTGGTCTTTCAACCCTAAAAGCGTAAGCAGATATTAGAAGCCAATATTACGTTTTTTAATACCCCAATAAATACCCCCCTTAAATATCGCGTTCATTAAACTTTTTAAAATCGCCTAAATATTGTCAAGTTTAACTGATAGCTTAACGAGACTTAGTGAGTCTTATAGAGTTATTCCTTTCCTAAACAACTGCGTAAACACTAAAGTTTGGCACGCTCAAAGTCAATTTTGTCAATTTTTGAACAATGTGATTTCGAGGTGCATAGCTTTAAAACAAATAATCGCAGTATGTTTTCGATACTTGTACTGGATGCCCTGTGGTCTACTTAGTCTAGTACAATTTTGAGCGGTGCGCTGCCCTGGCCCCACGAGTTAAAATTCAAAAAAAGCACTTTCACGTTTTGTCTTTAGGGGTGGTTAACTGTTCGACGCCGTATAATTTTGGATATTATGAGAACCGATTCCGGACTACAAGGAAAAACTCTATAAGACACACTAGGACTCGTTAAGCTATCATTTTCCACCGGGGATACGGCGGGGCACTTTTGACAGGTGTGTTTTAAAATAGGACAGCAGGAATGACTCGAATATACAACCTCTGAAGTCATTTTTTAGTCCTGACCCACAACGACAAGCAGCGTGGTTTTCCATGACGTAACCGTATTGACCGCCTGAGGAATAAGATGTTTATTGACTTGATTGGCCATCCAATAGCAATATATAGTAGTATCCATGACATGACCTCTTGTTCAATAACATAATACAACTGATATTTTTATTGAAATTATGTAACAAGTAAGAATTATCATGGATATTGAATGAGTGTTTATCTCTGAAAAGGGGTAGGTTACAAAGATGGCATTTAATAAATATACGTATTGATAAATCTAACATTCATTACGCCTTATACGCTTACGTTTTCGGCTTTTTATAACCGCTGGCTCGTTACGGTGATTTATTGAGAGACTGTTAATCCAAAATGCTTTGGTATCAAAAACTGAAAAGTATGTAGTAAAATCGGTTTCTGTTATCATATTTAACTGTCCTGCCGCATGTTTTTTCGTAAAAATATGTTTTGAAACTAGAATTCCTGAATAAATTGGTCAAATCAATCTACTTATAACATTGTTGAATTATACCAGTGCCCTAACCCTAGTCGTTCGTTATTTTTTAATGTCTACTAACGTTGTTTTGCATGCAATTGCGTTTGGTAAGTATTAACCGTAAACCTTCGTTTAAATCCTTTCCCACCGTTTTGTATTGCTTTTATTCCTTCAGATCTAATTTTCTTGTGTAAGATAACGCATAATACGATAGTTAGAAATAGTCACTAGATAGGTTATGCTATTACTGTATAGCTTTAGCTCCAAATCAGTAATATAATACCTACTACCACAGATCAAATTAATGCCGGACTTGGAAATGATTCAACCTCTGTTGCATCTGATATTATCGAAGCAGAGTCACTATAGACAAAGGAATAGAGTTTACCAGCGAATTAGCAATTTACGTTCTAATCTGATATATTTTGTATCCAATATATATATTTTCCGCATTCCTGGGAAGCTTACCAGTCGCTGACCTCTTGGTATTTTGTAAATATGCGTTTCGGTCGACGGAATTGAGTTCAAGTATATACTCACTGTCATGACTACGTTGTTCAATAATGTCTTCATACAACTCCTAAACCTCATTTTTATAGTTCAAAAAACTATAATTTAAAATGTTCTCAGAACAGTAATTTGTGAATTTTATAACAATCACTGATAGATCTTTTATAATCAGGTGCAACTTCTAACTTCTGGGGGACTAGCAGAAAAATTGTGAGCTCTCTTTTGCTCAAAATGACCGTTCTTTACAAAGATATAAATATCCATTCGATTTAAAATATTGGGTTTTCTACGTGTTTAAATGGCTTCTTCATTCCCAAAATTATTTTTATTATCCAACAATATGTAGAGTATGAATAATCCTTACCGTATTTTGGCTTTTATATTTCTGGCGCAAATGATTTATAAGTTATTTTTTCGAGGTTGACATTGCTCATAATGGTAATTTTCAGTACAATTTCGTATACATTGAAGCGGGGTATAGATTATACAACATTAATACAAATACATAGGGAGCTGACTAATTATGTTCATACTTCTAAAATTAAGTATGAACGAAATCGATTACTGCAAAATCAGGGATCAAGAGTTAAACTAACTAAACTTGACATATTTCCTTCAGCTTAACCCTCTTGTAAAAAACTGTCATCATTTTGCATACAAACTGTCACAAATTTTGCCTGATTATAAAACATTTATCTGTAATGAAATTGATATAATAAATTTTCCAAATATTTTCTACTTATTGAAATATTTCATTTTTAATCCGAAATAATGTAGTACTTTATTATATGTATAGCGTTGGCCAATCAAATTGGCTGAGTTTAAGAGGGTCGTTTAAAAATAGCAGGTTTTAGATTTCCCTGAAGACATTGATTAACGTAGAGATGACAGAGATTATATACTTGAACTAATATCCGATGACGGAAATGCAGATTTACAGTACTGTATGAGTACTGTATATGAGTACTGTATGAGGTAATTTGGACAGGAAACCTTTTAAGACCCGCGGAAAACGGTTTTGGATAAAAATCCATCAGATTACAACCAAAATTGCTAATTTGGTATTTCCAATACTAATTGGATATTTAGAAAAGTTGATTTATTCAGCGACTTTGAGTTTCGAAACATACTTTTACTGTTGAAATAACGTTCGACAGAATAGTTCAAATATGGTAAAAAAACGGATTTAACTAAGAGCTTGCTTATGATTTTTTGACACCAAAGAGGTTAAATGACCCGAACTATCAATAAATGGCTGTAAACAAAAAGGGTTCTCATAGAATGTAATCAATGTTGAAATCGGGTTTTACCAGTACACCAGGTGCCACCTTAACGCACCACTGCCTTAAGGCACCAAGACCGCCTTAGCGCACCACTTTTTCTGTTCTCAACTTGCTCCCTTAACGCACCACATTTTTTTGTGAGGTTTGAAAAGGCGTTAATTTTAACTCTTGGAGGCATGGCAGCTAACCGAACTGAATTGTACTAGATTAAGTAGACCCCTGGACGAACACATACTCCGATTATTTTTTTTAAAGCTATGGTCATCGAAAATTGACTTTGAGGGTCGTAAATAACCAATTTTGTAAAGCCGAACATATGCAATTTAGGAGCAAAAAAGCATATGTCTAATAGTCAAATAGCCGAAATTCACTTAACGCACCACGGCCACCTTAACGCACCACTTTTTTTTTTCGCCGAAAGTGGTGCGTTAAAGTGGCCCCTAGTGTATTTGATACATGCCCTATTTGCAACCTACCCAACTGCAAAGACAAACACTCAATTTTATTATGTCATTGAAGAAAAGTTGACGTCATGGATAGTGACTGGTACGACGGAGAATTATCTATTTCTATTGGATGCCCAATCAATCAAATTCCCACGGACGGGACCAATAGCGTGACGTAATGCACCACCTAGTACTTTGGTTCAGGACTAAGGAGTGAGGTCGGAAGATTGCAGGTACGAGTCATCCCTGGTGCCCTATTTTTCCTATTAAACTTAACAATATTTCGGCGTTTTAAACAAGTCTAATAAACACTATATTTAATTATATCACTACAGTGTGGCTATGTAATGCCCATATAAATGCCTATGTGGAAGGATACATATGTTTATATGAATTGAGTTTGTCAAGACCTGTTTAGATCTTTGGCAGATAATGCTAAGTTCAAAAAACGTTTTCACTTATTTTTTACAAAACAGTTAATATATATTTTAGATGATACATTTTGTGTATATATTTTTTAGGCTATTAATTCTATTTCATGATAAACGCCTGAATGATTATTTTAAAAATCTCGGGCTTTTCAGCAGTTTATTTTTTTACAAATTATTCTTCTGGCACAAAACTTGTAAACTTTATGAAGGGTTACCTCGACATTGTGTCAGAGAGCTCAATGTGGTTAATTCGAACAGACTTTTCATTTGAGTATCCACGTCCGATGATGCCGAACATGGAATTTATTGGCGGATTCCACTGTAAAGATGCAAAACCTATTGAAAATGCAACTGTACAGAAATGGGTAGATGAATCAACCGACGGATTAGTTATATTTTCAATGGGTTCAATGGTTTCCGAAATGTCCGAAGAAAAGGCAAATATGGTGGCTGAAACGTTTTCTTCCTTGGCACCCTTACGTTTCCTCTGGCGCTATAATGAGAAAAAACCCCCCGAAAAACTTGGCATAAATACACTCATACAAGGAAAGTGATCATCTATTATAAGTTCATAACTCAAAAAGCTTCATTGAAGTCACGATCTATTTTGAATGTTAACCCTCTTGCAAAAAAATGAGCAACTTCGCTATGGCAACATTTGAAGAGATGTGGCTATTTTTTCAAACTCAATTTCAACACTCACTTTAACTCATATAAATATATGTATCCTTGTCCCGAGCACATTATGTTAAAATTCCGTAAGCGTGGTGTACCGCTAGAAAGAAATATAGTGTGTATTGACATCTCGTAAACCTTGAGATTTATCAAAAAAAAATGCGTGTCTCGTCCAACGCGCTCTTTGATTCTTCCAATATAAAGAATAAGAGAACTGCAGGGAATACAAAATGTTTGGCTGGAATCGCAGATAAATTTTCTATTACTGATTTTTTATCCTAGGGAATAAGAATGAACAACTAGCCAGTTTCGTGGTCGATTAACGACATTTCTCCAGTTTTTTACAAGAGGGTTAATTAAACACGCCTGGCAAAGGTGCCCCGGGTCGCCGGCGTCAACTGATAGCTTAACCAGACTTGGTGAGTTTGATAGAGTTTTTTATTGCTGTTCCGAATCTATTATCAGTATATCCAAAACTATACGGCGTCGTACAGTTAACAAAATATAAAAATGAAAAACAAATAGAAAAGTCGTGATTTTTGTCACATTTTGAAAATTTGGACTTTTGAAATCCCATTTTTGGGCTATAACTAGGTCACGGGCTAAGAATTCGGGGTCGGTCCTTTGAGAAGAATTGAAGCTGGAATCATGGCGCGTCCAATAAGCCAATCGGACATACTTCCCGAAATCGCATTTTTGACTTCTAGTGGCTATAACTACATAACGGGTTAGGAATTCGGGATCAATCACTTGAGAAGAAATGTAGCTGACATGCGTTCGCGTAGAATGAGTCTAATTTGGGGGATAATCGGACACTTAATATTGTGAAATTTTATGGCAATTAGAATACAAAAATGTGATTTCGGGAAGTATGTCCAATTGGCTCGAAAGTTGGCGTTCGACGCGTTATGTCTACAACTTCAATTCTTCTCATAGGAAAGACCCCGAATTCTTAACACGTGACCTGGTTATGGCCCAAAAATGGAATTCCTAAAGTACAAATTTTCAAAAAGTGACAAAATCACGAATTTTTCACTTTTCGACTTTATGATTTAGAAAACATGCCAAGATCCGAAAGTATGTTCACTAACTATTCAACTTGAAACAACTGCATAAAAACTAAAGATTAAGACGGTCAAACTCAATTCTGCCCATTTTTGGACAACGTAATTTTCGAGGTCCATAGCTTTAAAACAAATAATCGGAGCATGTGTTCGATACTTTTGTTGTATGCCCTGGGGTCGTACAGCTGCCAAACCCCACGAGTTAAAATTAACGTTTTTTCAAAAAAGGTCTTTTTCACGTTCTGTTTTTAGGGGCCGGGTGGGGGCACTTTTGACAAGCGTGTTAAATATAACTGAATCACGCACGAGGTTCAAAGTTTCCTAAAGAAAATATAAGCATTTATTAGTTGAGATTCGAATTCTATATTTTAAGGAACATTTGTGGCTTATAAACTCTTAGAACAATTTTCGGTTAAAAATCGCGAAGATATGAAGTCTGTGTCCGCATTTTGTTAAAGAGGCACATTTTTCTGATCTGTTTTAACTGTGAACAATACTCCCATTAAGTCTATGGTATTACATATTATCTCAACATTTTCTATTGCAAAAAGTATTAACCATTATAATTTGAACCGTTATCAACTATATGGTCAGTAATAAATGGAATATGTGTAGGATTCTATCCTTACATGCAAGGATGTAATTAGATTATTAATTAATTGGTGGACCATTCCGCATCCAACATTTACGTAGCTTTCATTTTCAATTTCCTCGACACATCTAGTACCCAGAGGGAACTATGTGTCCATTACCACTTAAAGTCAGCCACTTTATATACTTGTTATGAAGAATTTCTTAGCAAGATTCCGTTTATGAAACTTTATATAACTTCGGGTCTAAAGGTGATACAAAAAAGGAATATTTTATAATTATTTATCCTAATATGCATAACACCAAGCGTTATAATTTGCAGATTTGTTGACAAAGTATTTATCCCATAATGCGTCGGTGTCCCTATAATTAGCAATTTGTCAACTAATTCTTTATAAATGACCAAAATAGGCTATATGTATTCAATACGTTATCTTTACTAGTGCGCATGCGTAGTGTATCCTAGAACGCGTTTACCAAGATTCAGACTAAAAATGGTAACTAATTGCCAGCACGTGAAATAAATAAATTTCTCGGTTGGTTTTATTGGGGCCGCTATATAGTACACAAGGAATGTATCGTGTCAAAAGAGCACCGGCGGTGACTCTTATTTTGGTCAGTCTCAGAGAATTCATTCTATGAATGAATGTGAAACAAATGATTCAGACGACGAAGTTATGCAACTATATGAAGCTACGACCAATATGCAGAATTATACCAGACACCCTCGAGGGTCACCCGAGTCAGCGCGCCCCTAACAAGCCTTTCCGAAGATGACTACAATAATATCTCGATCGCAGCATCAGATTAATTAAATAATGTCGTCGGGTCATCCAATAATATAACAGTCTAACAAACGAAAATTAGCTGATAAAAATCAACCGATGCATGACAGGAAATAACAAGCTGGTTCATAAACCTGTAGACTGTCTATAAATAATGGATCCCTCTGAATGGCCCTATAATGGGGTGTATGTCATTCGAATCAGATTTCGGTACTGATTTTGGATTTATAGGAATGTAACTTCGTCTAGTTTTTAGCCGAGAAGAATTTAATATTGATGGCAAAAATTGTAAATAAATAAATTTTGTAAATAGCCAACCAATTGCTGTTAACCTTCCTGAAATACTGAATATAAATTCGTTCAGATTTTTAAGGGCGAGAGGTTTACTAGTCTGTTCTAGGTTTCTTCTATTTACTCCCGCTCCTTTTCAAACAAGACCACATTTTGCAAAAAAAAAAATGTTTTCATTACAAAATTTGGAATTTGAATCCAAGGAACGAGTAAATGCTCTATGTGGTAGAGCATAATAAAGTACCGTGCTAAACCATAAACTGTTCAGCAACTTGAGGTATATCGACTATGTAGACAAGGAAGGAACCAGCTAAACAAAAACTTGTGTACTTGGTCTCATTCGAATTACTATGTTCACTCCTGCGGTCGTCTTTGTCGATTCAGATTGTGTGTTCGAACCGGGCAGGATGGTGTTCCCTTGATGACTGGTAGAATTCCCGAAACGATTTACAGACAATCGGTGTTATTATTTTTCACGATAATTCTAACGTTTATCCCACTAGCAACTTCCAGTTTGACTTCGTATAATCCTGGTATTATTCGTTTCCTCAGTTACTTCGGATTACAGTCACGCTTGGGCTACCATCTTCTACAACTTTGTTAATATAGCGGCCATGAAAGGCCCTATATTTTATTGTTAGCAACTAGCTTTTTTCTACACGCCGGTATCTCGTCACTGGATCGGATGACGACCTTGATTCGACATGGTAGTAACGCTCGCTAACTCGGGAACGTTGGTGAAATGCAGACATGCAAACAAAACTCCATGTATAAGAAGGTAACTCCGATACTCCGGGGTACTCCAGCGGAACTTTTTGTTCGGTACTGAACCTCCTGAGTCACACGTGATCGACAGTCTAAACAGGCGACTGTCTTTGGCCTTATTTATGTGTTATAATGTTCAAATGATCCGTTAGCATGTGGTAACTACGATGTCCACTATATTGCAGCAGCTATCTATGGCGTGATCTCTACGGATTTCCCGCATTGCTCGTGACTGGTCGGACACGCCTGTCCAAAGTGCCCCCCATTCGCTGGCTGCAACTGATCGGTTAACGAGACCTAGTGAGTCTGATAGAGTTTTTTGTTGCGGTTGAGAATCTGTTCTCAGAATATACGAAATTATACGGTAATTAAGCGAAAATACCAGAGATATAATTAATTTGCACTTTTAGTTGTATTCGAAATGATTAGAGTGACAATTTAAGTAATCCTAACGCGTGAGCCTCATTCTTCGTTAACATGGGTTTTATTATTATGAGAAACTACCGATAGTTAAACCTGTCGCATCGTTTCAGGTTATTTGAGGTCCTTTAAAAGCGGAAAGTATATATGAAGCAGGACATATCCATTTGTTAATTTCTGCTTGTAATTTTCAGCGTAAATATTTGTTTACATATAGAATTCGAATTGCGAAATACCTTGACCGAGACTTGTTGTGGTAGCATTGACTTCTAGTAACTACAGCCGATTCGGAATAAAATTTTGAGCTTAAGCTAGAACTCTTCTAGGAAACAAGCATTAAACGTTGCGAAACTAATTTCAACGAATTGGGTGGGTAACAAAATGACTCGATCAGGCCGTTTAATAAAGCATCAAGAAATCGGTTTGATGACTAAGGGGGTTGCAGCCACTTCCATGGAAGTATTGGAATTCCAATACAGTTTACGCACGATACAGCTGCAATGCAACCAAACTATACATTTTCAGCTTCCAGCATTAATTATCAGCGTAAATATAGCAATAGTATATCGATTCATTAACATGCGTTGCTTTTAAAATGCGCGAGAGTGCATACAAGGATATACAATTGCGCATTTTTACAAATTTTACAATATAGCTCTTTAACCGTCACGATACAAACTGGCGCGTGTGCGCCAGCAACGCTAAAAATGGCATCTTACGGATACTAGGACACATGCTATCCCCAATCTGACCCCTCTGACCCTGGGTCAAAAACTTTCGGGACGACTTTTAAGCTGATCGCCACTTCTGATCGGGTTGTAGAAGCGCTTCATATTTAACTAAAATGACATGTTTGTACGTTCTGTTTTTAAAATACAGTCAATCGCAACTTCCCCTTGTGTTTTTTGCATAACTTCTTGCCAGATGAATATTTTAAACCGAAATTTACAAAACATTGTTTAATCTTAGACGAGAAGTACTCCGGAATTTTATGCCAATAAGGGTGTATTTGTGAAGTGACTGAGAGCGATTATTCGTGTCGCGAAAATTATTTGAAATGTTAATTTTTTACCTGTAATACCAAAATCTTGCTTCTCATTTATTGCGCATACTCATCTTAATCTCATCGATTGTTCTAAAATATTTTGTAAATTATTAACCAGTGGAGACCACGAAGGGGCCTTTGTCCCTTAACACGTCAAAAACGCTCTACTTTCGCAAAAATCTCGAGAACGAATGGATGGATCTGCTTGCAGATTAAAAAAGTTCAGTGTAAATTATTTGGCAGGCCAAAAGATTTATCGAGGTTTTTGTGAATATTGAAGCGACTTGCAAAATTTAACTGCCATTATTTCAGCGGTCGGACCTCTATTTCAATCCAAATTTTGTCAGTGTTGTGCCTTTGTCTCGTTACACACAAAACATGGCGGTTTTATCATCTACAGAAGATTTTTTATTGAATATACACTGGAGCAGTGGCGTTTTTTTTGAAGAAATCAAACGGTTTACTATCTTGCCATAGAAACAAAATAATGGTCTCACGTTGTAAACAAACTTTTTTCAGAAATCCAACGGTTTTCCGACCATAACTCCAAGTGCTTTACCTTTTAGTGTACTTAGGTATTTTTTAGTGAATTTACAGTGAAACTGTCTAAATTTTCTCCAATAACGTCTCTTTTGGTTCGTAATTATGTTATATCTAATACATTAATTAACTTGAATGTACCTCACCTTTCTCTATAAAAATTGTCCATCCTAGTGGGTTATTAATATATAATTATGAGGTTAGGTTCGAAGTAAAACTAAAAATCAATAAATATAGATTCGAATATTAAATTTATACAAGAGAAAGAATGGAGAGATAGATATACGACGGATAAAAACAAAAAGCTATCAACTAGTTACAAATAATTAGTAAAGAATTAGTAATAATACATTTCTGTTATTAAGTTAGGCACGCTTAATTGTTTGGATTTTTAGGCATATTATTTGATCGAGAAAATATTATTTGAATGAAATTTCGTGTTCTAACCCTTATATTATGGCGTGTTTGTAAACCAATAGATAACAATTAATTTCAAAAAAATTACCAATAATACATATCTATTATTAAGCTGGGTACCCTGAAATTTTTGGACTTCACGTGATATTCGCGTTACATTCCAATTTTTCATATTTTATCGGTTATCAATATTAATATCATTTTAACACCGTTAAATAGCCAGATAGCATAGCTTCCCTCGTTCGAACTTCCAACGGAAAATATTGCACCGTTTTGAATTGAGATGGAAAAGAAGAGCATAGGTACAAAGGTCCCTAAACGGTCTCCGAAGGATATTTCGCTCGCGGTCTGAACTGGTTAATGAATTCTCTGAACTTTCCGGAATAATATGGTGTTTAATTGATACTATTTTGGCCGCTGAAGTGGGCTCAAATTGGGTTTAACCTTATGTGCGGTAAAAATAATTGGCATTTTTTGCAATTGAGGTACCAGTAAACAAAATCCTATTTTCACTCGTTCGGACGGTCGCTTTAATAATGTAATACCGTATTTGGTAACCGTCAAAGTGAAACAATACCCAAAAGTGTAGATTTCAGTGCAAGCCTATATTTGAATATTTTCGATGTAAAATTTATCAAAAAATTGCATTTCCGACTGGTGGTTTTTAATTTATCTCTCTGATCAACCAGTTTTGAAAATACATCATCCATTTTACTCAATAAATTCAATATGATGACTAATACAACCAGACTGGATCCCACAAAATGACGTAATGGGCCATAATAATACAAAGTTGTTCATTACTCATGGTGGTACTAATGGGCTGTACGAAGCCATTTTCCATGCTGTGCCAATGCTTGGATTGCCCTTGCTCGTTGATCAATACGACAATATGCTGCGAATAACGGATCGTGGAGCTGGAAAAACCCTTGACATTACCGACTTAGAGCAGTCTATCTTTCGAGATTCAATTACCGAGTAAGTCTCACTTATTACTTGATCTTCGTGGCACCCAATAGCGTTTTAAGAAAAGCCCAGACAATTACTTGTTAATAGCGGGATTTGACTTTAACTCACGATAATTCATTTGAGTCATGGTAGCCGACGTCTCTGTTTTATTGAATTCGTGATTACGCAGTTATAATTTACCAAAGTATAATGTGATATCCCAAACCCGCACCCTTGTTACTACTTAGCCGTGAAAATGACCTTTTTTTAAAAAAACGAAAATTTGAACTCCTAGGGGGGGGCATTGCATCTGACCGAACTAAATTGTGGTAGCTGGGCATCCAATAATAACTTTCGAGCTCCAACTTTTCAAACTAATAATCGGGGTATATTTTAGATGCCCAGGGGTTTAGTTAATGTATCACAATTTAGTCCGGTCAGCTGCCACGACCCCAGGAGTTAAAATTTACGTTTAAAAAAAGGTCATTTTAACGGCCAAACAGTAAGAAGAAGGCGGATTTGGCATATTCTACAGGTAATGCCTAATGGGAATTTATTATGTAACAATTTATATTATTTGGTTAAACCATAGATAGTCTAGCCTAAAAAGCATAGACTAAGTTATTGAAACAAACCATACAGTTTTTATTTGCCCCAAAAAACGGCGCGCTCCAAAAAACGGCGGTCCGTTATATCACAGAGAAGGACCTGGTTCCATTATTAATGGTACCAATTATGTGCCAATTAGATTCTTGAGGTAGTCATATAACTTGATAAAAAGCTGTGTTAGAACACTGAAATTAACATGTTTCCTTCTATTTTCGAGACGGACATAAACATAAATTATGTAGTACTTCCATGAGCATGGGTACAAAATGCTCGATATATAAATTGCAGAATGTTAGTGTCTTCATTCAACTTTAGACCACCAAAGCTTCGGAATTTTGTTAGAATACTATCAAATGTTGTGTGTTAAAAAATAATTCTGCTAAAAGCTACGATGACGATCAACTGGTTTCGAAAAAATGTATTCGCATTTTCAACCATTCTAGTAGATTTATGTATAATAAAAAAATCTAGTCCCTCTTGAACTATAATGATTTATATTCAGAATTATCAATAACCGGTTGTATAAAGACGCGGTTTCAAATATGAGCCGACTGCACCGGCTGAAGCAAAATCATCCGTTGGATGTGGCAATTTATTACATTGAGTACGTCGTTGAGACGGAGGGAGCCAGAAATCTGCGTGCTCAGTCGCACAATCTCGCTTGGTACCAATATTTTCTCCTTGACTCAATACTTTTAATACTGGCAACGTGTGCTAGTGCTGTATTTCTTCAAAGACTAGTGTGCCAGGCGTAGGGATCTGGAACATTCATTGTATATAAATGGATATAATGTACCAACTTACCAATATAACAGACATTTACCAAACAACGTAACTTAAGCACTATTACTATAGAAAAAAATGGAATTTGGTAAATGTATGAACACATGAGCAAACACATGAATTGGATACAATATTTGTGAATTTTGGTATTGTATTTACATCAAAACCTTGATCACGATAAATAATAGCAACGCAGCTGTAGCTCAATTTATATGAAACATTTATTGCATTATATTCACGTACGACATTATCAGCTACAACATAATCATACATTATATACCATAAAGCTTGTAAATATTAACTAAAGTTCAATCCCCTTTAAACTATCTCGGTATATTCAGAAAATCTGTTTCCAATTACTGGACCTAGGTCGATGACCTAACCAATGCCTAATCACTTGTGTAGGATTCATAATGGGGTTTAGCGATAGAAATGATATTCATTGATCCTATTTATTGTAACCAGTTTATAACCATATTCGACGCCGATTGTATTATAATTAGTTTCCATGACCTAGTTTACGTAATTAAAGGTAAGGTAACCCTTAAGAAAAAACAATATGTTGGGCATTTATTGCAGCATCATTGCAGCATCATTGAATACATCGCATAAATTGCTTAGAGCATAACTAATGTGATAATTACTAACACAATTCCCCTGAATTCCCCTCTACCCTTCTGATGTATGTTAGGGCAATAAATCCACGTCTGCCAAGTCTGCATTCTTTACTCATAAAACAATTCTTTGAAATCTGGATTTTTATCCTCATCATCTGTTAGTTCAGGAATTATGGATTGCTTTTATCTATGCGTGAGCGACCATGTTTAAAATGTTTCAAATCCCTCGGATTCGGGCATTTCATATTGCCTGCCATCGTTAATATATTCAAATCATCCATAATTCTCAGAAGTTTAACACTACGCATTAATCGAAATTATTGTTCCGTATGATTATGGATATACGTTAATTTTCATAACCAATTTTGTGTCCAAATTTTGGACTGGAAGGGAGCTAAAAGGCACTATATGAAATACATGACAAAACATCGGTTAACCGGTTTTAGTGGGCCTGGTAGAGTTTTTTCTGGCGGTTCCGAATCTGTTTTCAAAATGTCCAAAATTATACTCTTCGTACAGTTAACCCCTATTGTGAAGTCTTAAATTACCATAACTTTGATCGTGAAGCCAAACTCTATAACATATTAAATTGGGGGGTGGTGGGAAACGTCATTTCGTGAAGTATGCCGGATTGGCTCGAAAGTGGACTTATTCGACATGTCATGACTCAAGCTTCAATTCTTCTCAGAGGACCGACCCCGAAATCTTAACACGTGACCCGTTATAGGCCAAAAAGTGGACCGAAAAAGGTACAAATTTTCAAAAAGTGACAATCACGAATTTTTCACTTCTCGATTTTATTATGGTTTAGAAAACATTCCAGGATCGCAAAGTATGTTCGCTAAAAATTCGACTGGAAACAACTCCGTTAAAACTATATTTCAGGAGGGTCAAATTCAACTATATTCGACTCATTTTTGTCTTTAGAGGGGGTTAACTGTATGAAGGAGTATAATCTTGGACATTCTGAAAACAGATACGGAACCGCTAGAAAAAACTCTATCAGACCCACTAAGTCCCGTTAGCCGACGTTTTGTAACGTAGACCCCCTATGGGGGGCACTTTTGATAGGGGTGCGTAAGATAATACAATGTATGATTAGTCAACTTTTTATTTAAACCTGCCACCGAAAATTTATTCAGCTAAAGTGTTGATGCATGAAATTCGCGAACCGATAAAATTTTACCAGTTGACTAATGTTAATGGTTAGACTAATTTAGCCGATGCTCCGAGAATTAATATACTCATCAATTTCCAATAATATTTAAACCCATTATTTATGGCTGGTTATGTTCATATTGTATATGGCCGTTAAAAACAAATGGTAACTAAACGCTGAAATATAATTGCAAAATATGAAGATATTACCGCGATATATAATTTCACATATTTTCTGAAATCTATATCCATGAGCTATTTTAAATACAGTACCGGACCAAAAAGTGGCAGTCGATTGTACCCCAAAATTTCGAAAAACTGCCACTTTCTGGACAACTTTTTTAAAATTCTTGAAAAAATCGTTTGAACGGCAAATAATGTACATGTTAAATTATCTATGTTCGTTCTAGATGTATAAAGTAAAAAAATGATATTATCAAATTATTTCCACTTTGAGAAAAAATGGATAAAATGCGCAAACGAGAAAAAAAAAACAGTTCATGAATATAAAAATACGCAAACAATTTGCATCGATGATAAATGATGGAACAGATATTAGCTAAGGTTCAAAAATATATACAGTGGGGTACCTGAAAGCGCCACAAAACGTCGCTCGAAAAACTGTGGCGCTTTCTAGCATATGTGGCGCT
>SCLF01074660.1:0-11452 GCA_004367975.1 Mesochordaeus erythrocephalus
TATGAGCAAAACGCGAGACAAGAGGAGATAGTGAGGTGCTGTTCTGATCGAGAAACAGGTCGTAACTGCACTCTTCGACGCTACTTCAATTCGAGGACGAGACCAGGTCATGTGACTTAAAGTTCACGATTACGTAACCACTCTATTAAGGCTCTAACGAAAGCAAAAAAATCAATCATGCGGGGATATTCACAAGACACTATTGTTCGCAAGTTAATTACGTTTTAACTAATCTAGTTTTCAATAACGATTTTTTGCCAAAAGAAACTGTGAAGTAAAATGAGTGTAGATCAATGAGTGTACATATCCTATACTCAGAAGTACACTATTAACACGACAATCTACGACAATCTACGACAGTTCATAACTAGCTAACCACTATAGCGGGGCTGCGTTGGCTTATTCAGGCTAAAACAACCGACTAGAAAGTAACCGATTTTAACAAGTTAATAATTGACCTGTACCTATAATTGAATATATTTGAATTTGAGTGTATAATTAGTCATATAATTCAATCAACTATTGTTTTGTTGTACCTAGTGGCAAGACGATGTAACCCAAGTAGTGATTGAATATTGTAGATATTCTAGAGGAATGCGAATACAAATAGTCAGTTAATGTCTGCACTAATAGAAATCTTGTTCTATATATAACTGGGACTAATTGTTTTAATTGTAATCAGAACCTTACAAACACATGGGTTTGTTCAGCATAGACGCCAATCTTCCCCACGCTATCGTTTCAGTTCAATAATTTACGTTCATTATTTCCATCTATTGATCAGCTAGTCCGCTATGACATGACTCGACAATTGCACAATTGTGTGTATTTATGGTACTGGTGCAGACTGTGTGACTCCGTGTATGTGGCTCATCAAAAGTTGCGCGGGTTAGTAATAAATAGGCAATCCAAAATTTTCCAAGTTGTCGTTTCTAGCTTACAAATCTGTCCCGTTGAAACAACAATATTATTAATTATAGAACCTATGACTGCAAGGCCTATTAAAACTGCGATCAGTTAGCGCGTCTGTCGTATCTTGATTTGATTACCATTGAATACTGCAACAGCTTTTTCTTTCTGGGAGCAGCTCATAGCGCTAATCATTTGATGTACTGAGCTGATCTTCATCTACGAACTGATTTGGCAACCCCGGTGTCGTTTTTTATATAATTCTGCATACAAATCCAGTGAAGATAATCTTCATCCCTCACTTCTGATTCAACTCTATTCAGTATCACCACTTTTCCTTATCTGTGAAATTTTTGTAATATTCTGTTCACCTGACAGATATAGCTGAACAACGTAAATTGATTCAGTTAAACGTAACGAAAGATGAACTAATGTAGTTTTAGAATGATATGGTCGCATCAATACGCATATATGTTATTGGTCATATGCCATTCGTTGGTTTACTATAGTCGTTATTATATTGACCCGGCTTCTTTTTGTATGACGGACCATTATCACTTCGATTGAACTTACTTGTGACCAACGGAAATTTGGCACTCTACTCGTTTCCTTGTACGCTAATACTGATTCTGATCTGTAAATGGAAATGTGTTGAGATTGTATTTATGCGTACCCATTGCTCCACATTATTTTGTTTCATTTTTTATTATAAAATGGTTACGCACATTTCAAATTTAACACCCGTAGGTTTCCTATTTCCTATGTTATCTGTGTTCACCTTCTTTCTCTGTTACAGCTTCGAATTATAGTTGAAGTTATGAAATGGAAATAATAACAGAGATTGATACTAATATGGAGTAGATGTTAGATTTATATCATTTGTTGCATTAGCTCACGTTGTAAGTTAGCTTATACTTAGATTCTTTTAATACGCAGACCTGTGCTGCATTTACTATTGTTTGAGTAGATTCGAATTATGAGTACCACTTTTGTCTCTGTTGCTGGTTTCATATAATTCCCGTTAAAAATCTGTATCTTTAGATTCGAATTCACTGCCCGTTCAGTTTCTATGTGATTTGAAACTTCTAGATTCAGTGCTTGGGATTTTTTACCGGCGTATGCACACCGTTCGCAAGTGGCGTCCGCCCTCTTTTAGAACGCGAGTGTCACCAGGTCGGGTAAAACGAATAAATAGTGATTAATTAGTAATATTCAATATTGGTTTATTTTTCAATTCTCCTTAAAGTATTTATTTTGTTGGTTCCATTGCATATACGTTTTCTAGCCGTAGGCAAGGCTTCTTGAGGAGCGTACCTGGTTTTTCAGTGGCCAGTCCAAGCCAAGTAGTAGGCGATCATAATATACTTCACAAGGTCTTTGTGAAAATCTAGGTTCTCTTCTATGTAGTAACATGCTGGTTTACGTCCGGCCGTTCTCCCTATGCGTCGGAGGTGGCGTAAAGTGGAAGGTCTGAATTATGATGGAACAGTTCTTTTATATTTGTTCGAAGGCTTTAGTCTATTCATCGTTTTAAACTTTTTAGTTATTTTTTATATTTTGCCATCGCTGGACACAGCTGGACTGATTGGTCAGTCATCAAGGAGTCGGTGTTCGCAATATTGTTTTGTTTTGGTAAGAAAATTCTACCTGTGAGTATCTTGTTCGTCAATTGTTTGGTCACCCAACATACTAGCTATAACAGCTTATTGATTTATCGAGGAAATACGAAGGTTGAATCTGGTTTCCTAATTATGATCATTGGGATATTGTTCCCACTTTCATTGTCTTGGAATTTGTGAATTTATGAATTTACTCTAATCCTGTGGAATAGAGGAGAGATCAATAGGCACATTTGGTTTCCTCCAAAGGTAGTAGTGTGTACCCATATAACCGATTTGGGCATAATCGGAATTATGATTTTTTACTGATATTGACTCATAAGCTTTTCAGTAGCTTGGGTTTGATTTAGAACCAACATTAATTTTCAGCATGGATAGTTCCACATTGAATGACTTGCAACTTCTCGTCTTTAGTCGATCAATAAAGACATGCTGAACATTTTTCTCGACATACCAATAATTGTTTACCGAAATTATTTAGCTGAGTAAACAATTGAGGTTGTGTTAGCTTTGTCCGAACTCGACTACAAAGCTATAAACCAAGTTTCGGTCATAAAATATAAAAGTTAGATTTGTATCTAATTCAACAACGACATGATCGTCTAGTGATATGATATTGAGCTCATGAGTACGTTGGACCGGGTGTGATCCCCGGTCATGACACCATTTGTTAGCATATGGCCGGGTTTTGGAATGACTCATTTTATCAACTTGAAAATATTTCTGACATGACCGCAGATCGAACACGGGCCAACATACTCATGAGCTCGATATCATACCACTAGACTATCATGTCGTTGTTGAATGAGATACAAATCTAATTTTTATATTTTTGACCGAATGTTTCTTTATAGCTTTCGACCGTACATAGCGGAAACATGTAAAGGAAATATGTCTAGGAAAAGTATTTTATCATGTCTCGCCGAGAATAATGTCTGTATACATTCCGGACCACAACAAATATATGGTTGTTAATTTGTGCGCGAATTTTGATTTCATCTTCAGTTGACATAGTAGCCTTCGCAATTTCACCATTGCCCATAGCAGATGGATAAGCTCATGTGAGTGGCGAAAGACATTTGATATTTAGCAGCTTTACCTTGCATGTATCGTAGACATAGGTCACCAATTACTTTTTTCCATGCTACTAGATTTTTGGTCACTTTCAGCCTCCGCAATTGGATTCGTCTTTGGTCTTTTTGTCAGACGTTTTGCATTAGTACTTTTTTCTACATTTTATTTTCGTGATTTTATTCGCGCTTTATTTGCTGTCTTATCTGGAGAAGATAAAAATTTGTATGTGCATTGATACACTCAATGTTATTGAGACGCACAATCTTAGGATTAGCCAATGAAACAAACCGTGTATTTGTATATTTTGGAAAATTTCGAAAATGTCAAAAGTGTTAAAAATCTTAACGGTTCCTTGTAATTAGCGCAATTAAAATCGGACAGACTCAAAATATTAGGGTTAACACGCCGACCATACTTTTTCTCTCTAACAACCCAATTATGCTTGCTCACTGTTCACTTTTTCAGTATTTTTCTGCTTTTTTAAATTTTTCTCGCTCAATGGTTAGTTTAACAGTGTTCTATGCATTGATACTACCCTAGCCTGGCTTCTCGGAGTTATCCAATATAAATCGACGACCAATGAGAGCATTGTTATCTAGTAAAATTTAAAAAAAAATACTCAATTTTTTCTTGTCTCGAATTCCACTACGGTCGGTAATTGGGGTATATGAGGTGAATAATATACATTTGTTAAAACAATTTCCTGACCAACGTTGGCTGAGCATAATAACGTGATGCAAATGATTGGCTGAGCACTGGGTGGCCAGTGTAACATCCTCATATTCCCATTCTTGAAAATATACGGGATCAATATAATACATTCTATGTTGTGATGTACAATTATTTTATTTAAAAATACTATATCGCCTAGGAATATCTCTGGAAATACGAATACCCAATTAACAAAAAAAATTTGTCAGAAGAAAATCTCCCAGGCTCTTTTCTTATTCTAATAGGGCAAAAGTCCCGTATTTAGCGTTGTATGGCCTTAGAAGTAGTTCAGTGTTTGATTGACTCATCCCTCTCCCCCTAAATGTTACGTAGAATTTTTCGGGAATTTTTGGATCGAAAGGATCACAGGAAGTGCCAGTTTTTGCCCAGGCTCACAAATAGTTCTCCACCGTACACGCACAAATGCGTATTTAGGGTTTTGATCATGATTATAGATACTAATTCTCATGATACAAATATCCGGCCTTTTTAACCCACAAGCTGAAGACTGTGCCGATCGGCACACATTTTCGTTAATTGGACCATAGCTTCTGTTAGAGTGGTGCTACGCCGAATTAGCTGTCGAGAACCCCCCATAAACCCGCCTCCCGATTATTTTAACGTACTTTCAGACCGGAAGTGGAGGCTAAAAACCGGAATTGATTTTAGAATCAGGAATCGCACCAAATTGTTGCCCGAGAGGACTTCTTGTTGAAAAGTATCCTTAACAAAATTAAGTACCGGTACTTAAGAAATGGCACTTTAAAAAATTTAGTTTTTTACCGTCTAAGACAGCTGTATCTTAGTTAGGAAACATCTAGAGGCACTTCTAAACCGAATTTTCTTGCGGATATTTTAGGATAACTTTCGACTGGACAAAAAATGGATAATACTTCCCCTGCCGCTATTTATCCGACCTAAAAATTTGAGCGTATATAATGGTACGTAACTCTCAATATTCATACTTAAACTTGTTGAATAGAACCGAAAAATATTTGGACTTGAAATCAATTAGTAATTAGCCATTTCCTATATTAACAATTGTTTTCGTTTTGCGTACGGGTCTTACAGCTTATCAATCTTGCTATATATAATATCAACAAAATGCGTACGCAGAATACAGCCAGATTTGGTGCAGAATTGGAGGATGATGAGGCGAACAATATGAGAGAAAAATCGATAGTTATAGGGAAACTCGACACCAAATCAATCCCAACTTTGCGTTGGCGGAATACGCCCACGGTTGGTACAGAGGCTGAGGGATATGAGCGGAAGAATATTAGATATAAAAGCACAAATTATGATTAAGGAGTCGATAGTTATACGCAATAATAATAGATTTCGTAGGCGGATATTGCAAATAAGCCGATGAATAGATATAATACGGAAGTAAGTATACTCCATAAGGTCAAGAATGACCTAATTTGATCGAAAACAGCTTAAATGTTAGTAAATGTATAGAAAATTGATTATTCAATCTAGCCCTTATACCCATAAAAATCAACCCCGAAATATTGATCTAGAGCTAAAATAGTGAGTTTCACGAGTGTGTGTCAAACGGCACAAATTACAGCGCAGGGGAAGGTCTATCCGTGCAGCTTGCGGGTTAAGATAACATTAAAGGAATACAAACAGCGTTGTTGTTGGTGAAGTCTATTGCAAACTGCAGATGGCCCTCATACCCATAGATAAAATAAGCAAAAACAGCTTGTACAAAAATGATAGAATTCTGAAGATGGATAATATTTGCTCCGCCCTATTAGGGCAAGAAAAGCGCCTAGGACCTGTCAGAAAAGCGCCTGGGAGCTATCATCACTTTTCCTATACATATATTCGCCAGAGAAATTTGGTAAAACACCAGTGGGTATGTGAATTTGATTTGCATTTGGATTTGAAGAAAAACTTGAAGAATCGGTTGAAGTGATTGACGCTTTTGGTGGCCATAAGCTGAAAGACGGAAACTGCCAGGTTAGCTGAAGATCTGCCGGTGTTGCTCCATCCAGAATAGACTAAATTTTACGT
Organism: Mesochordaeus erythrocephalus; assembly: GCA_004367975.1. Classification (NCBI taxonomy): domain Eukaryota; kingdom Metazoa; phylum Chordata; class Appendicularia; order Copelata; family Oikopleuridae; genus Mesochordaeus; species Mesochordaeus erythrocephalus. The sequence goes on from SCLF01074660.1 coordinate 6,336, forward strand.
TTCCACGTGGCCCGAAAATCTAGGTTCATACTTAATTACAATGACAACGTTGAAATTGGCAGTCGTGTGTATTTATTTCTCGAGCCGTCTCGCCGGAAAATCGATGCAGATTTTTTACGACTGACAATTTTAATGTTGCCATTGTAGTGAAATTTGATTTTTTCATCTAAGATATCAATGTTTACCACATAAATGAAATTTGTCGCAATAAAGGGTTGCCAGGATATAGTCATTTAACAAACAATCTAAATATTTGGCCTTGGAGACATATTTATGTCTGTCTGATTTATTATCCGTGTCACTTTTAACAAATAATTTCCAATGCCAAGTTTCTAACTACGTGGAAAGCTAAAACATTCTAGAACACTAAGAAAGTCGAACATTATTCGAACACTTTCGTATACTTCTACTCACATGATTTGGACGCCTATTCACCCTGGGCATTTTTTAAAACAAAACATTCGAAGATTCGAATTCTAGAGATTGAAATAAGTGGATTAATTCCTGTGAACCATTTTTGGAACACAACCCATGTGTTCCGGTCTATAAATGTTATCTCAATAAGAAAAGTGACTGAAGTTCTAGAAAAGGAACACAGAACAACCCAATAATTCTGAAAATATTTGTAAACACTGACATCAATTTTATGAGAACGCATAGGGCTACCCGGTTTAAATTTTCACTGTCAGATTAGAAATAGCTGGTCGATAACCGGATCAATTTTTCGACGTAAATTTTCGAATGTTTAGGTTCACTTTCGGTTGTAATTTTGGAGCGCCATTTCTCTTAAAATTTGCGCCATAGAATTTTATCCCGAAATATTGGTCAACGTGTTGATATGTAAAACAGAGTAACACGTATGCCGGAGTGGTCATGGGATTGCGGTAAAGAGCAGACGAACAAAACAGAAGGCGGATGAGACAAGCTGAGAGGATCCAACAAATAAGAAATTCTCTAAATTGTAATTTTGTAAATAATAATTTATTTTTGTAGATTTATAGGTCCATTTGTTGAAAAAGTGCAAAACATAGGAAGCTAAAGTGCCAACAAATGAAAAGCACTTTCTTAGAAAGTCCGGGCGTCCATTGTGGACACCCAAGTAGTTGCACAAATAATTAAAATTGTTCAACATTTTTTGGTGGAAACCGGCATTTAGGGATGAAAATGGGTTCAAAGGAGACCACCGTGGGATAACTGAGAACCATTCATTCAGTAAGGGACTGATTGAATGACCTATCAGTTGACCCACATTGACACAAAAATGGAAAATTAAAAAGTTAAATTGGTCAAGCAGGACAATTTAAGGGGGGCTGTGACGTAAATCTGAGCATGACCGAGTGGAGGCAGCACGGAGAGGTAGAGGCGCTCGCGATCCATTAAGAAGGGATAGGGAAGAGGATAATTTCAAAAAAATTTGATGGTAGTGTAAATACCGGAATCCGCCCGGAATTTGTATTCAATTTTTCCGTTTTAATATAGGAAAACTGAATTAAAACTTTAAATTAAAAAAAATATTGTATATTTTTACAGAGTTGAAAGCCGAAGTTTAGAGGACTGAAGGAATTTTAGAAAAGAAGAAACGATGAGAACGATAACGAAGGTTAAATTAGTGGTAGCATAATTGGGGTCCTCAGGCGCGGAGCTTCGAGGACGAAGACAAAGAGAAGACCAACTGAGAGTAATTAAGGGGTACTTAGCGACAACTTGGTCAATTAAGGGCGTGGGAAGTAAGTTTAATCGCATAACTAATTACTATCAAAAAGTATTAACCCGCGGAGGTAGATTTAAGGAAATATGCCAGGTGAAGCAACATGATCCTCTTATGAATTCTACCAAGAAATAAGAGACCTGTCGCAGTGCAATGGTCGTCAGTAGGTGGGATTGCCGGGAAACACGTCATTCGACCAAATGGAAGAAGAACTACAAGAAGCAAACGAAGAAGTCAAACATTTTCAAGCAACTGTCAAAATTATTGGAGCTGACCAAGAAGACAATCAACGAGAGTGGGGGATGAAAAAGATCAACGAAGCCATACGGAATGGGAATCTTAATGAAAAAACACGTAGATTTCATAAAGCGGCTGCAAATAATTGCAAGAAAAATAACAACAGACCAAACTGAGGTTAACCGCTTGGCAAGGACCCGATGGAAGCAAGCAATGAGTCCGGAACAACACAATCTGGCGAGAACCTATAGGGCGGTAGCTACAGAAGAAACTATCCAAAAAATAGTAGAAGCCATGACAAATCACATGGACAACAAGGAGTGTGTCGGAATATTGGGACGACAAAGGGGACCTGAAGTGGGGTTCTACAATTGAAGATGAAGGAGGATAAAGAAGACACGGATATCTTGTATCGGCTCGTAAAACTGCAGGAACAACAAGGAAAATTTCAAACGGATTTTGCAGAGTCGGTAAGAAGCTGGTAAATAACGAGTGAAAACATTCGGGCCGCCAAGATGAAAAAATCGAGAAGATAGAAAACACGGTTAGAAGACTGGAAGAAGGTTTTAGGAACATGACGGGGCAAAATAGAGGTTGCAATGTCATCAAAAGGGAATCGAAAACGGTCAACAGTTAATGGTAACGGTAGAAATTTCCAATTTTGGGTACTGACGTCTTGTTCAATTCTGACCAATTAGTATTGGATCACGCAGGTGGGTGGTGTAGAATAGGATGACTGGATACGCCTCTGTATACCAGCTGTAACGAAAAAGTTGAAAAAAGTTGAAAAAGTCGGTTTCGGCAACAGATGACATGCAGAGGCGGAAATAGTTGTATCCAGGTCAATTATGAAGCCCACAACATCGGAATGGTTCATGGTTGAGACGGAAAGCAGGTTGGAAAACCTAGCCATTGCTAAGACACTTTATCGGCGATGAGAGTGGACACAATTCCCGGTGAGGATTTGTAACGTAACAAATAAGGAGGTTACAGTCCGGAAGGGTGCCCGCTGACAAGAACGCCCCAGGGAATTTCCAGAGGTATGTGGACCTGGTTTTCGAGGAAAACGCCCTCGAGACCCAGGTCATATACATGGATGACTGCTTCATCCATGGCAGAGACGAGAGTGAAAATCTAATGTCAGTAAGAATTTGCGAAGAAAGAATAGAAGCCATCTAGAAGCTAGAAACGCCGAGAAGAAAAAACGATGCTGAAGGAATTTCTGGAAAACTTAGTTTTCGAAGAGGGGCAATACAAATGTTGGCGAAAATCGCTGCACCAATCACAGCGATCTATAAACGGATACAACGGACATGGAATATCGAAGCGGATACGGCCTTACGGCGGTTGAAAAAACATTAATCGAAGAAACCCTGAACTTACAGATACCGGGCACGATAAAGGTTGAGTGCATCCTGGAGAGCGATGCATCTGAACGAGCCATGGGCGCAGTGCTGTACATTTGCACAAGATAAGAAGAGCTAAAAATGGAAAATCGAGGTCTCCAGTTTGGACACCCGGTTGAGAAGTTGGCAACCGAGAAACATGAGTACTCTCCTGAGTGTCGAAGAGCAGTGGAGTTCTTCTCCAAGATGTTTACCGACATTCAGTGGATACTTCACATATGGGAGAAGGAACTGCTAGCGTTCAAAAATCCTCTGAGAGGAAAATAAAATGAATATGATGAAGAAGACACAAATTGAGATTAAATAAGCACAATTAGAGGATGCAGAATTGTGACGGATTCGAGGTTACGAATACGCCCAATCCAAGCGCATGACAAAGTATTTCCGGTTGCGGACGAAATGGGTAATGGTGGCGCTGGAGGCCTATCATGATTTACTGGACCACCCAGGAGTGGCAGACGCCAAAAGAATAATAATGGAAAAATATTTCTGGGTGGGTCTGGATGAAGACATCTCTTACCACTTGTAGACGTGCAGAAGATGCCAGCAGGTGAAGCCAAAACTGCGTCCAAAACGAGAACCATTTGGAAAGTCCCAAACTCCTACAGGGTACCTATCGGTCCTCTGCCGACTACTGGTAAGGCGCATCATTACGTCTTCGTCGGTATCAACCAACTCGACCAACGGATTGGTCGAGAGGACAAATCAGACGCTCAAGAATAAGCTCCTCCCGAAATTCTATGAAAATTGGGCGAGCTTATCCCTGAGATAATCCAGGGTATAAACCAGTTGCCCAATGAGGTAACTGGGTTTACACGCTTTGAAATAGAGACGGGAGAAAGAGGGGAAAATGGTAAGGACCCCTTTTTCTTCAAAAGTGAAACCAGAAAGAAGGTAGAAGACGTAAGAGAAGAAGCCTTGAAGAAAATGGTGGACGAAAAAGAAGGGCGAGTGGGCAGATTGGACGTGCCAAACTTCACCGCTTTTCAAGACGGAGAAATTGTCCTAATTAAAGACCGCTTTGGACCTTTCCGATTTAATGGACCATTTACCATAACTGAGGTATATGGCGAAGAAAGGTCATATCCATTGAAATCAGAAGACGGTAGAGAGAAGGATTTAATTCTGGGGGTGGAAGAAACACGGAAGTCCAAAATTGGAGAAGATGGGAAGATGAAGACGACCACTGGGAGGGGAAAGAGTGGAAACGGGATCAAATGGATGAAAAAAACCAAAGAATGGCCGAACGAAATACCAGAAGAAGCGGTGAAGGCAACAACCTGAGTTTCGATTTGGACGATAACTCGAAAACAAGAAGTACCGGGAGCCAACCAATTAGGAAACGAGGAGAAGGAAGAATAGGATGGAGAAGAGTAAAGGCAGCAGAGAGTAAGAGATGAGAAGTGGAGGCAGGAACAAAACGCCAAGGGAACCGGAAGAAGAATAACATCGGAAGGGAACGAGATGGAATTATGGAAGTAGACGGAATGGGACAAGACGAAGCCGTCGAGAGGGGGCTCGAGGGTAAACCGCGAGAACCTGACAAAACGGTGATGAGAAAAATCTCACCACCAGGAGGCGATTTTTGTGTCCGATTTAACAACCCGTATCGGGTCAAATAAAATGAGGCTAATAAAATCATAGTGGCGGCCTGCGGCATGGCAGCCGGCCGACTGGAATTGGGGTATGTTAATTGGACACAAATTGTCTTCGTTGCCAACATGGATATCAAGATAGAATTAAGTTATAGGCCACATAAGGTACAA
>SCLF01074771.1:0-11450 GCA_004367975.1 Mesochordaeus erythrocephalus
TTAAGTGGGGGTCATTTTCATCATTTATGATGACGTCATCAATTCGCGGCGCTTTGGGTGAGTCTTAACTATGAATATTAACGGTAGTCTGGCGTATGGAGCCAGGCCGATGCAACGAGCCCCAAAGACAACGGGTTCGAGTCTGCGTGGGTGGATCAGTAGTTCTGCCCTCAGGCAGTTTCTCTTACGTGAGTCACTGCTATTTTTAGCACAATGTGGTCAATTTTGTCCAAGCGAAGTCGAGAAAATTTTGCTAAGAGGGTTAAGCTTCATTTTCTAAAATGCAGGAGCATTAAGTGTTGATTAAGGGGAGCCTCCCTGATCCTGAAACATTTGTATTCATCCCCCTCCCAGTTGTGATAACGTACAACAAATTTTTCCTGAGTATTATCTGGGTTCTCTTATCCAATCCTCTTATTCCATCGATTTATGAGCCTAATTCATAAAAACATAATTCTTGCATTTCAACATTTTTAAGCAGAAATGTTTTCTCTTGACAAACAAAAGGCCGTTACTAAGCCTCCCGCACGGTTTCTCGAGGTTTCTAATAACCGTTCCTATAATAATCCCTGGTTTTATGCGATAAAATTCATAAAAACCTTATTTCAAAAGGTTCTTAAAAACCGCGATAAATCTGCATATACCCCTTTGCAAGTGTTCTTTGAGCTTCCCTTACCCACTCCGGGATTATTGCTGGTTTTATGAATTTAGTACACGAATTCGGGAATAGTATCTTTTATCTTTGAAATATTTCTCAGAATGAGTGAATTGATTGGTCGCTAACGTATCATTCCATATTCGCCTCGGTTTTAAAATTGGTCGATGAGTGAAAATCAGCTCAAAGGGTGCATAGGAGTTAATACAAAAGTTATTTGGACCTTTAGGCCCACAGTTGGCGTCAGTAACGAATAAGGAAAAAGATTAATAATAAACAAAATATCAGGAAAAGCAGGTCTTCTTGACTGCTCCCTATAGAATATTATGCCAAGAATCTTAGGGGAGAGGTTAACCTGTCTATATGGGAAAAGGAGCTGGTCTCCTTTCGATAAGCAACTGAAAAGTATCGGACGTACTTGCTGGCAAGTGGACGTACTTGCTGGCACTTATACTTGCTGTGCAAGTATAAGTTGGGCTCGGAAGGTTAGTCCTAATAAACAGAAACTTGCAAGATGGCTGGCTCCGATGCCTTATCTCGACTATCGGGAGGACAGGTTAATGTTATAACGGGGCGAAGAAGGACGAACTGATCGCGTTATATCATCGAAATAGGCATATGAGCGCCGCAAATACGCTTAAGGACTTGAGGAAAATGCAGTACTGGCCGTTTATGGAGACGGAGGTTAAAGAGTTTGTCCCAGATGTGATTTCTGCCAAAAAATGAAACCGAATCTCCATCCACGTCGCATATATTCTGCCCTACGGATAAGCCAACTGCACCATAAAAAACTGGCAGTCGAACTAGCAGGTCCATTTCGGATAACTAACAGATACAATTGGTATCTTTTGGTTGCAATTGACATTTTTTCAAAGCGAATGTGGGTTGTCCCGGTCCGTTCAAAATCGGGTGGAGTAGTGGTCCCAGAGATAAAAAATCATACTGTCACGTACGGAAACTCCGATTCAGCTTCTGACGGATAATGGTTTGGAATTCAATAATACACACATGACAAAGCTATTAACGGATTATAATATCACCCACAATAACTCAGCCCCATACCATCCTCAGAGCCGTATAAAGGGCAAATTGCACAATAAAAACGAAAATTAACATGCAAGAGGCAGATTGGGATTTAAAAATTCATGATATAATACATTCTATTAATCGTAGCCCACAGGACGTCGCAATGCTACCCCCTTTTGAGGTAGAAACCGGACATCCAGGATTGAATCCATTCGACAATGATCACGCATTTCCTTTAGCAACAGATAGCGTGCAAAAGGATCGCATCCATACGGGTGAATGTGATAAATCGAAACGAATGAAACATACTCTAAGTAACATGGGGAGGCCATACCAAATAGCACATGGCAACGCAATAAATACGAGTGAAACGACAAGGTATATTGGACCTTACCAAATAACCCATGTATATTCAAATGGCAATAGCTACCAGATAGAAGACCTTAGCAACGGTGTAAGGTATGTACGAAATATGACACACCTCAAACAATATTACCCTCCGACACTGCCTAGAACACAGAGTAACCAAGGTGTCAGAATTGGGGGAAGCGAAAACTACGATACTCAGAAGGATAGCCTCTTCCTAGGGGATTCCAACTGGTCATTAGATTTGCGACCATGCGGCCCCACTATAACGAACAAGTACGGTTATAGTGGTCACGGACATCCACGCGTTCCCTAGCACGTTTACTATGGGGTTTTCTGAATAAAAAACAGGAAATTTTTCAAGGGACAGGGATTATTTACGCCCAACGAAATGCTGCTGAAGACTCAATATTTCGAGACGTGATCGAAATACCAATGCACGTAACTGGAGATTGCTGAAAGATTGCCTTGGACGGACAGCAGACTATTAGATGGTGAAATAAGCAGTAATAGACGGTATTAGCAAGATCCGCATACTGTACATCGTTGTATTTCACATAATAACACATAATGCGCTGAATTTGACTTGATCATCTGGTGGGTTATAGGGTGGCTTACAGGTTGAAATGCCAGCGGTAACAGAGGACCAAGGAAGAAAACCGCATATAAATTCTGCAGTTAACTTTTCCGGGGAGTAACATGCAATTAAAACAATTTTCTTTATATACATATAATACCCCATGACTCACAAATGTTGTTACGTATAGACGGGTTAGTATATGGAAAACGAGTTATTTACGTACGTGGTACACGTGACCACCATTCCCTGGACCTAAAGATAATTATATCGACATTCATTAGATTTGTATATACGAACACGCACGTTTAGTTAAAAATACATATATTAACCAAATTAAAGAATGAGAAGAAGAGATTAAAGAATAAGCAGAGTGAATGAGTAATAGCTGAGAGACGAAACATCGAATGGAACAGATTAATTATTAATTTAAGTAACAATTTATTAATGTATTAATTATTTACTGATTTATATTAACCCGTACTTGACACGCACTCGTGAGGCTTATTATTCTAGCGTAACATTGACCATTTATCACCAACCATTCATCAATCTTCCTCTGTGAATCTTTGTTCAAGGAGAAGTATGGATAAGTGCAAGAACATAGAATTTCAGATTGATTCCAAAGGTGACGTTGGTCAAATAGTCTGGTCGTAGATTTCTTGCTTATGTTCTTTGTGAGAGGTTTATTATCTTGTATAACACTAGTGCCTAGAGGTGTACCCCCCCACCTCCGGGGGTCTATTTTCAGAATGCCCAGATTTATACTCCTTCTTACAGTTAACCCCCAAAAATCCCTATTGTGAAGCCTTAAATTACCATAACTTGAAAAGAATCAATTGTACGCACTTTCCGTAATCACTTTGATCGTTAAGGAACACTCTATAACATATCAAATTTTAAGGGTATTTGATAGATTTTCTCATATACCCGTTATTTAGAGTGAGCGAATTTAAATCAAAACTGTCATTTCGTGATGTATGTCGGATTGGCTCGACAGTGGGCTTATTCGACGCGTCATGACTCAAGCTACAATGCTTCTCAGATGACCGACCCCGAATTCTTAACACGTGAGCCGTTATAGGCCAAAAACTGGACCGAAAAAGGTACACATTTTCAAAAAGTGACAAAATGAGGACTTTTTCACTTTTCGATTTTATTACGATTTAGAAAACATGCCAAGGACGCAAAGTATGTTCACTACAAATCGACTCGAAACAACTGCGTTAAAACTATATTGAAGGGCGGTCACAGTCACCTATATTCGACTCATTTTGTCTTTAGAGGGGGTTAACAATGCGAAGGAGTATAAATTTGAGCATTTTGAAAATAGATTCGGAACCGCAATAACCCACTAAGTCACGTTTACCGAAAGTTTGCTCTCTAGACCCCCGGGGAGTACCCCTCTAGTACACCTCTAGACACTAGTGTATGAAAGGACGTGGTCATATGACTTAAATCATGTTAACTCATGATCTTGAGAAGCTCATGACAATCTATCCGCTATAACATGGCTCCGTTAGCCATATTCCGGCCAAAAATGTCGATCAGAAAATTACCTTTTTTAACGAGTTAATAGTTAAACCTATGAATGTAATTTACAAGTGAATACAGTGATGTTGGTAAAATTGTCCGATCGTAGGCGGAATTTCCGTCTCCAATTAGTTTATGGCGTCGCGAGTGTTTGAGGTAGAGTACCACTAGGACCTTATATATTTCACTCTGATTATATTAACGAATTATTTTGGGATTAAGCATGTTTGTAGGGTAGTATGTTCTCAGAATGTGCAGACTTACACGGCGTCGCGTACACAAAGACAACATGAAAAATACCTTTTTCGGAAAAAATGATAATTTTAACTCGTGGGGGCATGGAAGCTCGTCAAACTAAATTGTACTCATGGGCATCCATTAAAGCATCGAAAACATACTCCGATTATTTGTTTTAAAGCTATGGACCTCGAAAATCACATTGACCAAAATGGATAGAATTGAATTTGAGCATCTCGAACATTAGTCTTTATACAGTTGTTTCACGTCGAATTTTTAGTGAACATTCTCGACATGTTTTCTAAATCATAACAAAATAGAAAAGTGAAAAAACTCGTGCTATTTGTTACTTGTTGTGATAAGAATTCGGGGTCGGTCCTTTGAGAATAATTGAAGCTGGAGTCATGGCGCGACGAATAAGCCCACTTTCGAGCCAATCGGACATACTTCCCGAAATCACATTTTTGACTTAACCCGGAAACTTCACGGATAGACCTACCCCTAAGCTGCAATCAGTGCCGTTTGACACACTCCCGGGAAACTCATTATTTCAGTTCTAGACATCCATATGTTCCTTGTTTATTATGGGTATGAATGCTAGTGGCAGTATAAAGTATTCAGTATGAGTGGTTGTCATTTGGTCGCAATTATTTTTCGTGTATATTCAAACAGTTCTATGAATATTGAAAGTTGGGTACCATTATATACGCTCAGATAAATATCAAGAGGAGAAGTATTTGTCAGCCATTTTCGGATTTTTCTTTTCTTGGGGTTGAAAGTTATCCTAAAATGTGCGCTAGATGAAGTACCGCTCGACGTTTTCTAACTATGACACAGCTGTCTTCAATTATAAAAAACTGAATTTTTTAAAGTGTTTTTCACTATGGGGCGTGTGGCAAAACCTGCCCCCGCCTCCTATAAAGCGCAATTAAGCGGTTAACGAGACTTAGCGAGTATGCTAGAGTTTTTTCTTGCGGTTCCGAATCTGTTCTCAGAATGTCCAAAATTAGACGGCGTCGTACAGTTAACCTCCTATAGAAAAAGACCTTCTTTAAACATTAATTTGAACTCTTGGCGACATGGCAACTCACCGAACTCAATCCTGCTAGATTAATTAGGCCCCTGGGCATCCAATACAAGTATCGAAAACATACTGCGCCTATTTGTTTTAAACCTCTGGACCACGAAACTCGCATTGACAAAATAGACACAATTTACCCCTATAGCATACGTTTTTTTGCAGTTGCTTTGAGTCAAATTTTTCTTGAACATACTTTGGGATCTTGGCCCGGTTTCTGCTCGTTACCAAATCGAAAAGTGAAAAATTCGTGATTTGGTCAGTTTTTTAGTATTTTTACTTTACACATCCCATTTTTTGGCCTATAACTTGGTCACGTCTTAAGAATTCGGGGGTCGGTCCTTTGAGAAGAATTGAAGCTTGATTCATGACGATATCACATTTCTGACTTAACTACATAACGGGTCTATGAGAAAATCTATCAAATACCCTTAAAATTTGATATTTTATAGGGTTTGCGTTCGCGATAAAAGTTTTACATTAACAAAAGTGCGTACAATTGTTTCTGCACAAATTATGGTAATTTTAATATTTCACTTTTTAAAATTACCATACGACGCCGTGTAATTTTGGACACGCTGAGAACAGATTCGGAACCGCAAGAAAAAACTATCTGACTCGTTAAGTCTCATTAACCGCTTAACAGGTACGCCCTGAATAGAAAATTTTCACAATATTTTTAAATGCCTGATTTCCCCCGAAATTAAACGCGGACGGTTGTCAGCTTCATTTCTTCTCGTAGGATTGACCTACGAATTCCTAATCCGTTATGTAGTTATAGCCGCTAGAAGTCAATCACGAATTTTTAACTTCTCGATTTTGTTATGATTTAGAAAGCATGCCAAGATCCCAAAGAATCTTCACTCGTACCGAAACGACGCTGAAAGTCAATTTTGGACAATGTGATTTTCGAGGTGTATAGCTTTAAAACAAATAATCCGAGTATATATGTTCGATGCCCAGGGGTATACATAATATAGAAAAATTCCTGATTTTGTGACTTTTTGAAAATGTACTGCACAAATCCAGCCGCGCCAGCACGGACAAGGTCCCAACGTATGTTCTGTAAAAATTTGACTCAAAACAGATGCAAATTACCACCACATTAGGGGGGTCAAAGTAAATTGTGTCAATTTGGCAGTGTGACTTTCAAGGTCCATAGCTTTAAAGGAGGTAATCGCTTTTTTTTCGATACTTTTATTGGATTAATCTACCACGATTTTCCTTTTCGCGGGTTTCGGGGGTTAACTATAGAAAGCGTACAGCTTTTGACATTCTGAAACCAGATTCGGAACCGCAAGAAGAAACTCTATCAGACTACCTAAGTCTGGTATACGTGTAGTCATCTGCTTTTATGGGGGGAGTTCACTCTGGACAGGTGTGTATCAGTTTCCTCCGGAGTGGTGGTAGCGGTTCATAAGTTGCGTGGTAAAATTGTATATCCAACCCCAGTTGATTTTCCGATGTTAGGTTACAGGTTACAATATGTTTATACCTTTGATTCGGATAAATATTTGGTGACGCTTAAAAGAACGCGCGACATATTGCGCAGTAATTTTCAAGGCTATATCAATCCATTTCTTCACGAGCTATACGCATTTGCTTCTTCTACACACACTACTATGGAAATTTGGGACAGAGCTGCCAAATACAAGCCCCACCAACACCGCTCAAGTTATTTAAAACCGAAAAGAACTCACAGGTCATTAGATTTACCTTCTGATGCTCCATTTCGCCCAAATATAATGAATACACCGACCCCACATCAGCAACAAAACAACAGCTCAGGACTTGGGTTTGGCAATGACTAGCAGACTAGGGGCTAGAAGCACGACTTCGGTTCAATTCAATTATACGGGGAAACTGTCATACATGGTTTTATACCAAAAGGTTTCCCGGAAATAAGTACTATACAAGCGGTACACAAGTGATCAATATTTTTGTCCCCTTTTGGAAATTTGTACTTTAGGAATTCCATTTTTGGGCTATAAGTAGGTCACGTGTTAAGTATTCGGGGTCGGGGTCGGTCCTTTGGGAAGCATTGAAGCTGAAGGTATGGCCAATCCGACGTACTTCACGAAATCACATTTTACCTAAAAAAATTTTACCTTAAAATTTGATGTTATAGGGCGCCATCATTATTTTATATTACCAAAAGTGCGTACAATTGTTTCTGCACAAATTCTGGTAATTTTAAAATTTCACAATATTTCAATTTCACAATTTTCCCGCACTTGAACAATTTTCCCGCATTTAGACTTACTGAAACTATACGCGCAGCTAAAAGTATATAGGTTATTACCCCTCAAATATAGTTAGAGGCTGAGTTATTGGCCGATTGGAGTTATAAGCTCTCGCTGGATACTGTTTAGCAATGATCAAGATTTGCTATATAATCGTCACAGTCACTAAAAATACAGATAGGAATAACATGTGCTTCGGTTGGAAATTATTGAATGTAAGGACACGTTTTCAAAAGATGATTTTTTATTGACAGCACGTACAAATTAACTTTGTTGAAGTTTATTCAACTTGTACATTACGTAGCTGTTCTTAATAAAAAAAACCCATGATGTTACTAATGAAACGAAGCATTATATAATAGAAATTTGTGGTTTTCCATATTGACTGAGGCTAATAAAAGCGAAATACGCATTTTTAGGTTCAGTTCCGTTAGCAATTTGGCCGGAAGTTCTCACAAAGTATTCACAAGACAATTTTATGTGGAAATACTGGTTAGTTTGTTAATACGTAAGACGCAGCTGTCTTAAACGGTAAGTGGAGGTCTTAAACGTATCCTTTGTTAGGTACCTTGAGCTACTTACATTTTTTAAGACAGTTTTTTCCAAAACTTATCCCGGGTAAAAATATGTTACTCCTACCTACAAAAATCAATTTCTGATTCTGGGCTCAAGTTTAGGCTTAAATCGTCACAAAAAATATATGCGAAATTTAAGAGGTAATAACATCTAGCGAGCCCTGCCGTGTCTAATAAACTTTGCTGTTTTCATAGGAATATAACCCATTAAAGAAAGCGAAGTCGAGGAAGTGAGACCGCGTACATCACTGAACACTCCAGCAACAATACCTATATCATCCAGCATAGACAAGGTGCACTCATATCAGTCAAATTGAAATACTATAAATTATTAACTGACTGTTATGACTGGCTTGTACACACCTGTCAATATCGCCCCACGCTTTGAAGCGGGAACTGATCGGTTAATTTTAACTCGTGGGGTATGGCAGCTCACCGAACTAAATCGTACTAGAAATTGTACATCCAATAAAAGTATCGAAAACACACTACGATTATTCATTTTATAGCTGAAATTTAGTTTTTACGCAGTTCTTTCGAGTCGCATTTCTCGTGAACATACTTTCGGATCTTGGCATGTTTTCTAAATCATAACAAAGTCGAAAAGTGAAAAAATGCGTGACAATTCGGTCTTTTGAGACGAATTGAAGCGGGGGTCATGACGCATCGAATAAGCCCACTTTCGAGGCAATCGGACATACTTCCGGAAATCACATTTTTTATTATAGGGGTTTATATTCGGGGTCAATCATATGAGAAGAAATGAAGCTGAAATCCGTGAGTGTCGAATGAGTCCAATTTCGGGGGAAATCAGACATTTTAAAATATTGTGAAATTTTATGGCAATTATAATACAAAAATGTTATTTCGGGAAGTATGTCCGATTGGCTCGATGGTGGAATTATTTGACGCGTCATGATTCCAGTTTCACTTCTTGTCAAAGGACCGACCCCGAATTCTTCACACGTTCTAGAGTACAAATTTTCAACAAGAAAACATGTCGATAATGTTCACTAAAAATTCTACACGAAGAAACTGCGTAAAAACTAAATTTCAAGACGGTCAAAGTCAATTTCGTACAATGTGAATTTCGATCTTTAAAACAAATAATCGCACACACCTGTCCAAAGTGCGCCGCCCCTCCAGGTTGCACCTAAAGTTTTAACGAGACGTATCCAGTCTGATAGAGTTTATTCTTGCGGTTCCGAATATATTTTCAGAATGTCGTACAGTTAACCCCCTCTAAAGACAACCAGGTCAAAACTACCTTTTTTTAAAACGTTAATTTTAACTCATGGGAGCATGGCAGCTCACCGAACTAACTCGTGCTAGATTAATTAGGCCCCTGGACATCCAAAAAATGTATCCAAAACAAACTGCGATTATTTGTTTTAGAGCTATGGACCTCGCAAATCGCATTGTCGAAATGGACACATTTATTCCTATATTTTAGCTTTAACCGCGTGGTTTCGAGTCGAATTTTTAGTGAACATACTTTGGAGTCGTGACATGTCTTCTAAACCATAAAAAATATAAAAGCCTTGATTTTGTCACTTTTTGAAATTTTTGGCTATAACTGGTCACGTGTTAAGAATTCGGGATCCGATGAGTACCCACTTCAAGGGCTGGTGTGAGGGGCGATATTAACAGGGGTGTTGTAAAGCCAAATTTATTCAGGTTTATAATCTTCCTATTAGAAAAGCCTGCAGCTCCCTCGTCATATCCATGCGGAATAATACACCAGTGTAAATATATTACTTTATTATATTGACAAATATTCGGACATATTATAATAAATTCGTTCGCGATTAAAACTACACCATAGGAATAACATACATCTTACTAAATTGAGATCTCAATTGGACAAGCTTAACAAGATTATACTATCATGTTAGAATTCTGAGTTCCATGAGGAATCAATTATACGTATATCTACTATTGAGTCATTCTAACTATCATGGTGAATTTTGGTCGCATCCTTAATTTTTAATCCTTTTTTTTGATGCTTTTTTCAATTTGAACTTTTGTATTTTCCGCAAATTTAACCGGTCAGATTGTTCCCTAATCATTGCGAAAAAATACCAATGCGATAATTCCTAGTTTTATTTTAGTTGTTCTGACAAAACAGTTAAAGGGTTGTTTTTTGCTAGTAGTCGTGTAATACATGGTTATGGTATGGGCGGTATTAGGACCACAACTTGTATCTAAATAGTTCTCACATAAAGACACATAGTACCACATAACGATCTAATTAATAGACCGGGTTAAATAATATACACTATTATAGCAACACTGGAAAACAAACAAAAAAAGAAACCTCCTTAGAACCTCATGTAAGACAAATGATGTTGTGAAGTCACTAAGTCATGACAATAGGGATTAAGACAAGGGTTAGCACGTGATCAAATGCCCTACGAGAAACGCGTTAGGAAGTTGGCTAATATATATAGGCTCACACAAATTTACGTTATTTTACGTTTATTTGTTACGTTCATAATCAATAATAGATAAACATTTATAGATGGGAGAGACATTGAAAGACGATAGAGACATGGAAGGATAACAACGGTGACGTTTTTATTATTGAGCTGGAATATTAATAGTTATTATTATATGTTAAACTGACTGTGGTGAATATATATACAGTATTAACGCTAAAAGTCCGAACCCTAAAAGTGGGAATTTTTCAAAATGTGAGGAACCGAGATTTTTTTATTCAGGCAGACAAAAATTTCATTGTTAGTCTTTCGTTCAATTCGTGGACAACTTCCTCATCCGACATGCCATGCGTCATTAATTTGGTTCACAGTCCAATTGTTGTAAAAACCCGGTTGTTTTCTTCGGCAACATAATTATTTGCAGATTTGCAGATTTGTAAACCCCTTGGATATTTTATTTGATGGACAATTGTCCAAAATAAGTCCGAATTGTTTACCAGGATATCTTAGTCCCAACAAAACTTCACTTTAGAGTCACTTTTCATCCATGCCGTTTTATTCCAATACAAAACGAAGTCACCGAAATTTCTTCTGTGAAGAGTGATCTCTTCCCCGTCCGGTTTCATCAACGTTTTTGTTTGCAAAACACCTTTTTGCCTCGAACTAACCATTTTGTACCCATCCCTTTTGTTATTATAGCCGGTGGAAATTTGAATTCGGAA
>SCLF01074882.1:0-11449 GCA_004367975.1 Mesochordaeus erythrocephalus
TCATTTTTGTCTTTAGAGGGGGTTAACTGTACGAAGGAGTATAAATTTGGACATAATGTAATGAGATGAAAGAACCGCAAGAACAAACTCTATCAGACAAGCTAAAAATAGTATACGTGCAACCTGAGAGAGGGGGAGGGGCAACGTCGGATATCCGTGTTTGATATGTTGCCAACTTGGGAGCATATTTGTGTACGATGGCAACGTTCAATTGGCAGTCGTATATTTTTTTCCCGATCCGTCTCTCCGGTAAATCCATGAATGTTAATCAAATGTGTATCACTAAAAAGGTAAACGTTTATGGTAACCCTTTGATTAAAAAATATTCATGGATTTACCGTAGAGACGGCTCGAGAAAAAAATATACGACTGCCAATTTGAACGTTACCATTGCACCTAGATATGCTCACAAGTGATCAACGTATCAAATGGGACAACGATATAATACAAGTGACTACATTAAAAATACATATATTCTGAATAACCGACATGTTAACGGGAAAACACGACCGCAATGAACCATGTTCGTCGCGACATGTTCGAAAGAACATACAATGCATACAATCCGTTGTAAAATTCTAGTATACTTGTTCTCAATTAAATTAAGGAAACTAGAACTATTTCAATCAAACTGCTTGCATTTTAACTACCCAGAAAATTAACTAACAATAAGATGACTAAAAAACGGTTGACTAACCGTATTTGCTGAACCAAAAATTTTCCGGTCATTTTCTACAACAACAATACGAGATACTAGTACACGTGGTGTCCTCAAAATTGTCAGTCGTATATATTTTTTTCTCGGGCCGTCTCTTCTGAAAATCCATGAATATTTTATTAATTAAAGGTTTACTATTGGAAAGCTAAACCCTCATTTTTCTAATGGTAAATATTAGATTAGAAACTATTTATGTATTTTCCGGTGAGACTTCTTGAGAAAAAAAAATACGACTGCCAATTTTGAGGACACCACAGCATCTAAAGTGACAGAATGAACCTGACAAATTAATCAGTGTAGACCAGATGTCTCTGTTTCCATACTTTGCACGTACTTAACCATTTGTAAAGTTAAGTAATACCCCTTAAGATAATACTAATAGGCACGTTTGTTTTCCATCTCAAATGCTATTTACATCGTTTTCAGATGTCACGTTTTAACCACAATTGAATATGCCGTATTTTGGAGGCAGAAGGCGTATCTAAACATGTATAAAATAATAGTACACCATGGGACCGCTAGGAGTTAGGAATGCAACTGAATTGTAGTTTATAACGGACATAGTTATTTTTATTATTTTCTGCCGAAAACTAATAAAAGTACACCGCCATTTCACGCGCGCAGGTAAGAAAATATGTTGACCTGGAAACTGTAATCGCTTGATAAAATTAATCCAATAATTGAACTAAAATTAGCTCTTGTTGCTGAAATCGGTGCGCGTTGCTTATTAGATATCCAGTAAACTAAAGACTGTTTACTATGGATAAATTTAGACTTACAATGGCGATCTAATGTCTGTATACCCTATCAAGGTTACAGCAAACCGTAATTAATTCCTCCTAAGATTGGCTGATATATAAGCCATCAGTTAAAGTGTATTTACAGTGGTGGAGCAACAATTGGTACCGTATATTAATTTATCGAGCCGTCTCACCAGTAAATCCATGAATATTTAAAATCAAAACTGGACTTTCATTAAAACTGGACGCCTCGGGAAAAAAATATACGACTGCCAATTTTTGTCACACCACTGTACTTACCGGTTTACGAACGCATAAATTATTTTACGGTAGTTTCTTGGCAACGCCTTAAGAGATCGGGGAAAACGTCACATATTTTTCAAATATTAACTTACATACTGATTAATATTTTTTGCTACGCAAAGCTCTCCCTAGTTTTTGTGCCGATTAAACAACCCGTATGTAGCCAATTAATGACGTCTGTAGTCAAATAATGACGTTATTGAGGCTCATTCAGCCAGTATGGGTTAATCTAATTTTGTGTAAAAAGTCAGTGTTGCTATACACGTAGCTGTTAGTGAAAGGTGTATATCTATTCTTATGACAATATTTTAACGTAAATATGGAACATCGACAAGTGAATGGAACTGGGTTTGACATGAGGAGCTAAGCCCTTTGCTAACATGACACTCGTGGATTTCTTCGTGAATTTTAATTTATTGTGCACAGAGGGGTTAATCGTGGAGGTGTTATTAGGAATGTTATTTCGCCCTTATCTCCCATTCCAAAAAGTAGACTAATGTCTTACAGATAAAGACGAATTAGTGTCAAGTGGTGTACATTGTTCATGAGATACCGGTTGATTGGTTATACTCTTAACCTCTTTCTGTATTCCCTAATAGATAAGTCCTAATTAATAACCTGCTGAAGACCGAACGAGTGGAGCCGCACCCTAAACATTTATTTTGATGATTTTACAGGTTTATTTATAACAATAGGAACATACTTCGCTTCGGTAGAGCGTATTATAATGGAGCTTCGAACTTTTTTTTGAAAAAAAAACCCGTAAAAATGCGTAGAAAATACTCGGCACCTAATTTTTATTTGGCTCGATACAAACTCAAATTTCTGAAATATGGGTGAAGATGAATTCTGTGTTTATTGTACGCCAGTTTTTGTACCGGACATATCGGACATATACCGTGGCGTCGTTGAAATTGACAGTCGTATATTTTTTTCTCCAGCCTTCTATCCTGTAAAGCCATGAATATTTTTTAATCAAGTAAACAATTGATTAAAAACTACACATGGATTTTCCAGTGAGGCAGCGCGAGAAAAAATATTCGACTGCCAATTTTAAAGATGCCACGGTAATTGAGGAGCCACGATAAAACGGGGAGTTGAGACGAGTTAGTTGAAGATGAAATTGGAGACAAAAATAACTCACGGTGGTATTGGCATCTTTGAAGTGTTAAATATAACACAGGAATTAAGATAGTCATTAAATAGGTTCAATACCTATTTTTAACTTTATATAAATTGAATATCGTCGATAAGAATGCTTGGGAATAACGGCTTGGAAATACAGCTTTGTAAGTATATTCAGTCAATGAAAATGAATTACTGTTTATTATTGTTTATTTATTTTTATTTATGTTTTATTTGGCTGTCTTTATAACGGAATGACACGTGGGAGTTAAATATTTAAAAATGTTCAACGGAATTCGCGAGTTATAACACATATGTTGACACGTATATTCAGATATGCGTCGAAAAATGCTGCTGCCGCTGTTTATGGCGACAGTAGGTATTTCGGCTGGTCCGCTTGGACAAGATGAGTGTAAATGGTCCATCAGCGATCTGCTGATGGAGTCGTCGTCACGTGCACTGCTGCACTACTGCTTGGCCACGTCGCCTGCCTCGGAAGAAATGATGTCAGAGCTCGATGGCCCGATTAAGACGCCTGTGGCAGTGATTGAGAAATTCTGCCATTCTACCGGTTCCATGAACCGGTTCCACTCGGCGATATTGAACATTCTGAATGGAGCCTGGAACCCGGCGCAGACGTCCAAGACCAAAAATGATTACAACTTTCTCATTACGTTGACAGACAATATCAAGGATCGAAACTATGTCATTGCCCAACGAAAGATTGGAAACTATGTCGCTGAATTGTACAATAGGGTTAATATCTTTGGATGCCCATCGGTAGCCGAGCAGAAGATGATGATGACTAGTGCTGAAACGCTGTTTGCGAAATTGAGAGGAATTGTCGGAAATACAAACTTTGCTCACTTGTTTGGATTGAAGGAAAATGAGATTAATTCTGAGTATAGGGTGCATCCAATGTAGCTTTAAACACAATACCTATTAATAATAAATTAAGTTAAACGAATATAAACATAATTAGCGAAAGAATAATTGTATATCGTATATTTCTATCGGTACTGTTCGTACTTCCATGGTTCGTTCCAAGAATTTAGACGGAATTTACCATAGTGTAGCCTGTTGAGGGAGGTAATAATGTAACTATACATATATCTTGTATTGTGGATAATAATTACGAATAATTTAGACTGTATACTCCATAGGATAAATGATTTGTTCTATTTGATTCATTTAAAGTCCAAACAAGATCATTTTACTGATAATTATTAATTTTATTTTAACCACCGCGGACTTACAGCAAGGCATAGTGTCTTAAAGATATTTGGATAGTGTTTAATCGAGCCTTAACTTCAATCTGACATTTATATCTTCGCCTTTAGTTAATTTGACGACAATATCAAACATGCTCGATACTTGAAATGCAATATTTCTAGTATTTACCGAATTTACCGCCTTTATTAATATGCCCAAATCGTATATTTGACGGACGTGGGCTACCTCGCTATAACAATAAACACTGCTGGGTGGGGTCAAGGTGATGGAAAGTATTTCACTGTTGCTATATTGGTGCTCATAAGTCATCTTAATTTCAGCATATACTAACCTTACTGATCATATGGTTATAGGGTCAAAGATCAAGAGGTAAGTCCGTTATGATCATCTTAGCTGACCCATCCATAAGTTGACAACACCCAATGACATACTGTGTATCACCGTGATGCATATATATATATTTCTCTCTCTTTAGTTTCAAAGCTGAACAAAGCTGAGTGGCGTAATATGATCATGTAATATGATCATTTATATTTGACTATGAATTTCGGACATACTGAACTGAATATATGTTAACCCTATAATCATATGATCAGTAAGGTTGGTATATGGTGAAACTAAGATGACGTATGAGCACCAATATAGTAACAGTGAAATACTTTCCATCACCTCGACCCCACCCAGCATTGTTTATTTTTATAGCGGGGTAATCCACATTCGTCAAATATACGATTCGGGTGTCAAATATCTTTATGACACTCTGTCTTGCTATACGTGCGCGGTGGTTAAAATAAAATTAATAATTATTATTAAAATGATCATATTGGGACCTTATGGGGTATACAGTCTAAATTATTCGTAATTATTATCTACAATATAATATATATGTATATTTACATCATTACATCCCCCAACAGGCTACACTATGGTAAATTTCGTCAAAATTCTTGGAACGAACTATGGACATACGGACAGTACCGATAGAAATATAGGATATATCCGCTGGTAGACCAGTCGCCCATAGTGCAAAATGAGGTGTGTTAGATTCAAAGTCATCACGCACCGCCTTTGTTTAACATATTTAACTCAGTAGAAATGAAAATGTCAGAACATTAGCAAAATTACAGGTTATATTTTCGACACAAAATAGTTCGAGGTTCTTTTCCATTGTATGTCCCTATAACGTGACGATGCACCTATTATTTAGGATTGTAATATCGAAACTTCGTGCCCCGATAACTAGACAATGTACGTTTAACGGGTGTTCCTTTAAACCTGTATTATTCAATTGGGCAGAATTGTATGTATTTGGTCCAGTTAAAATAAAGGCGTTCATATACGTTGCCATAATTTTGAAATATTAACTCGTGTGCACACCACGTTAGGTTTAGCGTGTGGTACACGGCTGTCAAAGGAGCCCCGCGGAGGTACATGGGCCCCTGAGCATCCAACCAAAGCATCTAGAACATACTCCGATTATTTGTTTTAAAGCTACGGACCTCGAAATTAACATTGTCGACAATGGACAAAAGTGACTTTGAGCTTCCCAACCTTTAGTTTTTGCGCAGTGGTTTCGATTCGAATCTTTAGTGAACATACTTTGGGGTCTTAGCATCCTCTCAGATCATAACAAAAATTTTGAAAATACTTTAAAAATCCCATTTTTGAGCTATAACTAGATCAATTGTTAAGAATTTGGGGTCGGTCGTTTGATAAGAATTGAAGGTGGACGCGTCGAATAGGCCCACTTTTGAGCCAATCGGGCATACTTCCTGAAATCACATTTTTTAATACTGGTGGCTATAACTATATAACGGGTTAGGAATTCGGGTCGACCACTTGAGAAAAAATGTAACTGACATCCGTGCGCGTCGAATGAGACCAATTTAGGGGAAATAAGACATTTTAAAATATTGCGAAATTTTATGTCCATTAGAAGAACCATCCAAAGAACCGACCCCAAATTCTTAACATGTGACCTAGTTATAGCCCAAAATGGGATTTTGAAAGTACAAATAACCAAACAGTGACAAAATCACGAATTTTTCCCTTTTCTATTTTGTTATGATTTAGAAAACATGCGAAGACCCCAAAGTACGTTTAGTCAATTTTGTCCATTTTTTGGACAATATGACTTTCGAGGTCTATAGCTTTAAAAATAATAATCCGAGTATGTTCTATATGCTTAGAGTGGATGCCTAGGGGCCTAATTGTGCTAGAACGATTTAGTTTGGTCACCTGCCATACCCCAGGAGTTAAAATTAACGTTAAAAATGGCTTTTTCATTCCGTATAATTTTGCGTATTCAGTCTATCTAAGGGTATGAGGGATATAGCCAATATACACTTTTCATTAAAGTTCACAGACAATCAAGCTGCTTTCGTCCTTCAGTTTGTTCATTCACGACCATTTTGGGTGAAAATACATTTGTACCCGTCGGTCCAAAAATGGGCGCAAAAATGATGTCATTGAAAAGTCGATCAATTCGATGCCTTCAGGCATCTTCTTTTAAACGTAAAAACGTATTTTCATCATTGCTTCTACGTCTAATCCAGATCAATCACCCTAAAAACGCGTGTTTGTGCAGGCTAACTATTTGTGTATACGGATTAAACAAGATCCGAAGCTCGAGCCGCTTAATCTGTATGAATACTTAACTCCTATGATACCTTTCTTTAATGAAACTAAAAATAAACATCTCGAGAATTATAAATTTGTGTACAAGCAATTTTATCTAAGGGTGAGGGGAACCCAGTTTACAATCAAGCTACGTGTGTCCATCAGCTGCTTGCATAATACGGAAGTTTGTATTTTCAACACCTTGTGGTCATTACTAGTGAATTATGAGAGTTTAGGTGAAAATTTGAGATTTCTATCTACATTCGGTCCAAATATTGTCGCAAAAATAATCGAATTGGGAAGCCAATAAGAACTAAGACTTCTATGCGCCGACGTTTAAACGGCAGAAAAAGAGGAAATTTCTATCATTAGTCCTATTATGTTGAATCCGTTGCTTTGCAATACGGTTTAAATTTAAAGTCGGTCTTAATTTTATTCTTAATTCATCAAGGGCGACACTTAATATCTAGAAAATCGAAGCAGAATAAATTATTTATGGAATTCGTGGACGATTAAATCAATTGTCCGAGAGAACACATGGCGCTAACAGGCTTCATTTTTATTTGCCGATAAAAATAGCTGAACGATAGCCTAGTAAAGGCTTTGTCGGAAATTTTCGAATTTTTACACCCCGGGTTGTAATTTTGGGTCAAGATTTTCCAAAATATTCATGGCAGCGCTCTTCAACGTGCCATTAGTTAGGTACTCAAAGATGCCTCATTTTTGAAGATATTTGTCAACTAATGATCATCCCGCGCTGGGAAGTATTTCTTGGGAAGTACGGCAGGGGTTAGCCAAGGGTTATGTCATGCGGTTTCCCAGGGTATCGGTCACTTAAGACTTATTCAAAAATGCTGTCATTCGTATACCTAAATTAAGAGTACCGGATCATTTTCACCACTAATCTAAACGTGCTGATTTTGTTCTCTAATTCGGAAGCGATCATATCCTATTATTGACACTCGTTCTGATTTTAAACTGGCCAAATATCCACATTGCTGCGGTACATTGGCGGGAGATCTGAATAAATATAAAAAGAAACGAAAAGGACAAATGGGGTACATCGATCTATAGATACTGATTTCTAATATTATTTTCGGTCAAACCAAGAAAAGTTCCTGACCGGAAAATTTTATCGTTTATGCCTAATTCCAGCCAAAAAAATAGATGGTGAACATGTGAAACTGGTTGCGGAATATTTTAATTCATAATAAAACTTCGGATCGACTGCTCAGTATCAACTCACAATGTTTTCACTTTCCATAATCGCAACTGCAAAGACCACCACCCTTAACATTACGAAAAAACGTTTAATTAGCAGCCGCGTGGCCAACGAGTCTCGTGTTCGCAAACGAACTGACGACAAAATAATACAAAATGTGAGGTGTTTCTGAATATTCGAACAATGTTCAGCCCAAAAAGCGCGTGTTAAAAATGTTCAGTGTCACCGTATGCATTACGTGTGCAAATAATCCAGAATTTCCATTATAATTAATTGTTAAAATGCATTCCAAACAAAGGACCGGCGACGCCTATGCGGTTCTGTACTGTAATAAGTTCATGTGTGCTTTGCATGGTTTGAAGACCATGTTAAGATCAATGGACAAACAAATTCATTCGACAGTAGGATAACAGTGGGATAACAATTTAGCCAACAAATTCCTTCAAAAATCTAAGTGCTCCAGTTCAAGGTGAACCGCTCGGTTCACGTTGACCAGTATTTCCGGATAAAATTCTATGGCCCAGATTTAAGAGAACTTGCGGCTCACAAGTATAACCGAAAGTGATCTAAAATTTAAAAATCCAAACATTTACGTCAAAAATAGACCAGGTAATCTGCCAACTATTTCTTATCTGACAGCTTAAATTTAAGCCGGCTAACTCGAAGAAAATTGATTTCACCGTGTAGTAACTTTTTCAGATTATCTGAGTTTTCCCGTCTTTCGTTTTTCTAGACTTCACTCTGTTGTTTTAGCGAAATAATATTTATAGACGAAATAAGAGAGAAAACAGCAATAAAATAATTCTCGAGTTGTAGGGGTTTCAATGGTTTTTCAATGGTTTTTCAATAGTTTTTCAATGGGTTTTCAATGGGTTTTCAATGGTTTTTCAATGGGTTTTTCAATGGGTTTTCAATGGTTTTTTAATGGTTTTTCAATGGTTTTCAATGGTTTTCAATGGTTTCTTAATGTTTTTTTATTATACGCACATTTTGACGTGAACTTTCTGTTAACAAGATGTATCAGAAGGTGGTACTTAACGATCTATAACCACGTTTTTATGGTTCTGGCATCTGATTGGCGAATTACTAACCTATTATCATGCCAAGTGTTAAATACCACTAAATCGCATTAAAATAAATGTTCTGTTTTGGTTGCACCAACGATGAGCTTTTTTTAAGACTTATTGTGCCAACCAGTAATCATAATATAATGAAAAATATGACATAATTAGTGGTTTCCCTGATAGTTACAGAAAATGTTATAAAACGCTATAACGTTATTATATCATCTACGGTTACAAACCGAGCTAATCGCATTTTCCATAGTTCCGAGTTTGAAATACCCAATGGAGTTAATTGCCCATCTATATCGAATAATCCGGTTGAAAGCGATTTTCGGGAGTGTAGAAATTGCTTTAAATAAACTTTTCCGGTTTGAACAAGTAAAATTTCTGTTAAATGTCAGTATCAACATCCTGTTCTATTTTAAATTAACTCCTAATAGAGTGTTCTGTTTAAATTTTAGAGTTAATGTATATTCACTATCGGCGTTTTAACCACTTTTGTGTCCGTTCACCACTTTTAGACCATGAAAAGTAACACACTAGTAAACATATACTTTCCGAAAACGTTATTTTGGCCCAAAAATTTACCGATTAGACATCGGTAATATGTAGCAATTTTTCCGTTTTTATGGAATACGCTAATAACAGCTAAATATAATAACATCTATATAATTTTTGGCAGAAATTTTTTTTTGGAAAAATATATAAATCTAGCTTTCCAGGATTCTAATAAATTTAATATACTAAATCGGTTCATCGTGACTACATGTGATATTTTTGTCGCGCATTCGTCTATCTTTTTCATTTTTCTGGAAAACCAAACATATCTTTTCGAAATTTTCCATGATTAAGGATTTGTTGACTACAAATGTCGCTTTTAAAGTAAAGTAGCATTCAAATGGAGTGATGTACAAACTGATTTTTTTTTACTGTTGCGTGCCATTTTCTTTGCCGTAATTGCATTTTTTAAACAAACAGTGCCTTGTTATTTTAGTTGTATACCCAATGCATGCAACAAAAGCGAACTTCTACCTATATTAAGTAATATAGTAGGTCAGTACTGTATTGTTTAATCCTGATGTCTACTAACGCAATGAAAATGTTTACCATTAGATAGCTAAGGGTTCAATCTTGATATTGTGTAATTTTGAAAATTAAAATTATTGTAGGTTTATACCGTATTATTTTTGAATACGAAGCCAAAATAGAGATGGGATTACTTGTGATGGTTTAAAGAAAATCCAGTTTTCAATCAAACCGCACGATTCTATATTTTATATTCACCTTGCACAAGACATATCATCTATTTTAGTTTTATGGTCACTTATCAAACGTCAGTAAACTCTATTTTGGCTTTGAATTCACCGATATAAAACTACCAGACTTTCAATTTTGTCAATTAACGTAATACTACGCCGGAAGTAACATGTGAGATGGGGATATTTATAATGACGCATAACGGCCTCCTTAACCTGTAAAGTGTTACCGCTTAGCCAAATGTAATAATACAGGATTCATTTGTTATTATAAGAATTTTAAAATCCTACCATTTTCTAACATTTATTAAACATGTTCATACATTTTTGTGGCAGAAACTGTAAACGAATTCTAAATTCCGGTTGACTGCGCAGGTTAACAATGGTGGCCTCTTCACTAACCAAACCATATGTTCGTTTGACCACATTAATTCTGGTCAGTGTTTAGGTTCCACCGTCTTTATTTGTCTCGTATGCATTTATAATTACAGTGATGTCCTAAAAATGTCTAGTCGTATATTTTCTTCTCGGGCCGTCTCAGCGGAAAATCGATGAATAGTTTTTAATAAAATGTTTACCATATGAAAGGTGAACGTTTAGCTTTCTAATGGTAAACCTTTTATTAAAAACTATTCACTGATTTTCCGCTAAGTATGTCCGCTTCATCTGTACGAGCTACGTTGAAATAGGTACCAAACCTGTTACATGGGCCTTAAAGTTTTGGTCGGGACATAGGCAGTATTCCTTTCCAAGTCTAGACCTAAATTTT
The DNA here is from genome assembly GCA_004367975.1 of Mesochordaeus erythrocephalus. NCBI lineage: Eukaryota > Metazoa > Chordata > Appendicularia > Copelata > Oikopleuridae > Mesochordaeus > Mesochordaeus erythrocephalus. Next base: position 11,050 of record SCLF01074882.1, read on the forward strand.
AGGATTTGCCGTTTTTAGGTTCGCTTTTGGTCAAAATTCCTTCTCGAGCAACAATTTGGTGTGATTCCCAATTAGAACATCAATTTATGGTGTTTAGCTGACACTTCCGGTAATACTGCCCGTCTACTAAATGTAAACCATTACGTGGCGTTGAAAGGCTTAATGGAATTTCCTTCCAGTAGTAACTGTAGCCGGAAGATAGCACAAAATATTCGCAACACAATTTTCCTCGGAAATTCTAGTTAAAGAACATACATGTGACATTTGTTCGAGAGCCAATAGGGAGATAGAGAGCACGGTCAAGGTCAATTTACCACACCCCGCTCATTGAGTATTTATATCAAGGAATTTTTAGTCCCGCGACCTCCAATTGCGATACGTATTTATATATATTTCTATA
>SCLF01074993.1:0-11446 GCA_004367975.1 Mesochordaeus erythrocephalus
CGGTTTCGAGGGGGGGGCGGCCTGATTAGGTGTGTCTGACTATGATTTCTGGCCTGGACAATATAATACATCGGTGTGGTAAATATTGGCAAGCGTAGGTTTACTTCTTACGCTCCCATTTATTACGCAGATTACTAAGTAATCACCACGGCTGATATCTTAAATTCGAGCACACGCTTTCGCACTATGGGAGACTGGTCAACCAACTGACGAAATTAATGATTACCCTTCTTGAATATAATGCAGTTGAGGTCTAATTAAGGAACTTCAATGAACACAACGACTGTTTCGTGATACCAATAAAATTAAGGAAAGTGAAAATCTATGAACGAAGTTGATTGGTTTCAACATTATATCGCTAATTACGTTCAATTATACACTTATATTCGTTCATTAATAAATTATTAATAGAGATTGTGTTTAAAGTTACTGTGGCTGCACTTTTCTTCTTAGTCCATCGAAGACGTTAAACAATTTAACAGTCGTTCGCCGTCCTTAATACTAATGAACAGATCGCTGTGTATTAAAAATTATATATAATATTTATGAATACTAACCTTTTAGGCACATGGGAGATTATTCAGAAAACAAAGAATGGTATGATAAGGAACAATGTTGTCAGACAAAACATATTTTACTTTCCTTATAATATTGCCTATGGAAATTAAAAATGACTACATTATACTGTATGAATGGGTTTGATATACATGCTAATATACATTCCCTATTATACTAAATAGAATTTCTAAATTCGGCTTTAAATCTACCCATCCGCTCGCTCCACACTTATATGACTAATATATTTCTTTCGATTCACTTACATACTTCACGAATGGACAGAGTCATTTTCGTTTGCGATTTTCTGGAAAAGCATACATTGCGTTTTTCTAAAATTTTGCGCGAATTGCAATTGTCAATCTAATGGTATTTTGATTTTTAAAATATGTCTTTCGATTTTGCAACAATAGAAGTTTTAGTCCAGAAAAACTGATTCTAATGGGATTCAAATATTCTGTTAAGTCAATTAAACATGTAAAATAATGTTCCCAAGATTGGCACACACCTTGTTTATCACCCTAGTTCTGTTCAAATAAATCAAAGGGTTACACACTAATGTCGTGGTAATATTTTGTCTGTCTCCTCGAATAGACTCATTCTTAATAATATTTATACTACCCAAAGGAATGAACCACAATATGTTTTACCGTAAGCCAGTTGTAGTAGGATATGATAGTTTATTTATTATGGGTATTAGTCCTAGTTACAATGTAAAGCATTCACCATAAGTTACTAAAAATAAAGTTGTTTGCGTTTCACTGCTGATTACAGATCTGAGTTGCTTGGATTTACCGCTGCTTGTAGTTAACGGTAACTCTTGACCATTTGGGGTGAAGACTGAGGGATTGTATCCACTTTAAAATTATCATAAAGTTGATGTGATTGCGATACCTGATAAAGCGCAAGCCAACCTTACTTTTTTTTTAAAACTACGATGAAATTTTTGAAATACCGAGAGAAATTTCAGACCCGATTAAAAACATCAGATACAGATAATACACTCCTAACAAAACCTCCCCACCCGGGGTCTCCGGGGCTACTGGTAGCTTAATCAGCTTTAGTGACTGTTATAGTTTTTTCTTGCTCTTCCACATCTGTTCTCAGAATATAGAAAATTACACGGCGTCCATCAAGTAACCCCCCTAAATCTGTCGCTGTAACCTTTATTATGATGGAGTTTCTGTATGAATTATTTTCATTATTTTCTTTTATTCTATTATACCATTACATAGGCTTAAAACCTTAGTCAGGCGGACTTCAAACTCGTAAGTATTTGTCTATGTTGCCGCCGACATCTTCGGATTTTAGTTTTGGGTTTTACTTGCGGTCAAAATCTAACCGAAAATGTGCACAAGAAAATTTTATGCCGAAGTGCTGCTCAATGTTTTCCTCGAAGTTTTTAATAAGATGGTTTTCTACCAAACTTCTCTTTTTAATCCATTTGTTTAGGGAAAGAATATAGGCTCCGAGACTTTGGAACCCTTAGACTGAATGTAGGCAAGCTGAAGTCTATCAACATTTTTCTTACTAAATATTGACTGTTTTGATATTTTTATAAACGAATTTAAAATAAGAACATTATTTTGTCACGAACTATCAAAAATGCATTTAAACTGCTGACTATTTTCTAACAAGAAGCGAGATTGTTGTTACGAGTGGGCTCGTACAATTTGTGGTTTTGGATAAGCGGGCCTAACATATTTCGCAGAGTGAGTACCACTGGGGGAAAGGGTTGATCAGGTTTTAACTAAAAAGTGACTAGATTTTCGTATGTCTCGCCCCATATAACCCACGGCGGTATATTAACGAGCTTCTATTTACAGTGACTTATTATCACTTAGGTTGAGTTGTTGATATTATGGAAAAATAACGGTTAAACCGAACAGATTCTGATCAAATCTCGTCGTTTTTTCCGCTAAATGAAAATACGTAATTTTTTCCTAAAAGGTGCCACTTTTTCACGTTATAGAGAATTTAAACTTTTGCTTATCATGCAAATGTGTAAGGACCTTATGTATATTGTCCTATTGTATATCTTGTAGATACATATTTTTGTATTTTCAGAGTATTTTTGTATTTAAAAAAGATTATATTTTAATATTCTATATTTGTAATTAAAATTAATTCTTTTCTTGTTTATATAGTTTAATGTTTCGATTGCCTCTGAAACTGCAAAATAGAGGATTTCAACCTAGTGAGTTTAATGTTTTAGTGTATTTGCAGTTTACTTGTGAATTTTTACTGCAACCTTCTTTGTTCAACAATAAAATATTGAAATTTTGTATATATTAAAGCCGAAACGTAGGAGTGACTTTAACTATTTATGTTTGACAAAAATGGTTTTTATTGTACTTTAGTTCTTGTATTTCTTGTATAGTTTAGTTAACCTTCATTTTCAACTCTTTTTTTGATTCTTTAATACTATAATTAGTGTTTTATTTGACTATGCAGGCCTTGTAAGTCTGTTTTTATACACCGGTGCTTTTTCATTCACCAATGAACTCAATTCATTTAACTCTTTATCGGTTATTATTACTAAATTTTCGTCTGTATGTTTAGGTAAAGATTTAGCCGAAAGCTTGATGCTTTTTGGGGAGCGAAATTTAATTTGACCAACCAAATTTTCGATTATCAATTGTTTGGGATAATTGTAACTCTTGGCAACATATTAAGCATTAGAAATTTGTTTGATTATACCACTTTTTCTATAATACAGTTTTTCGAAATTCGGGCTAAGATTAATTCATTTTGAAAGTCAACTTTTAACACCTAGGTTGGTAATAGGTTTGGCTTTGTTTTTTGAACTATTTATTTTCTCTAGCGATTGTTTTTTCTTAACCTCTGACTAATCAATTTTTGGATGAAGTCTTTTGTGTCGAACTGAAACAATTCATTGTTTCTCATCTGTAACCCTGTGAAAATTTCTGCGGGGTACACGCGTCTTCTCCGATAATGGAGTTATTTTCTCCTACAGCTAATTGTAGACAGAGGAAGGGTCCTAGAGGTGTATTTGTCAGAAAATATGCTAGATATCTAGAGAAATGATTTAGCCTAGCATCTAATTCTGCAATATTGTACATTGAGAACGTGGTTGAAATATGTGTATGCAACGTAAACCTATCGCTGTTCCATACGATGCCTGAGGTAATAATGCTACTTTGACTATAGCGAGAGTCCATTGAACCTAAGAATGGCATTGCTATCATGAGCCTGTGAAGAGAATAAACTTGAACACCTTGTTATAATGTGTACGAGTAACCTCGGACACTAATATTTGAGAGAAAAACTCTAATGATACCGGTATAGCTTTCAATTTAGTCTTAGCAAAAGTTCTCTCGCATTTCCGCAATGTATATTTAACACATTTTCTTACAAATTGTTCAACCAAAAATTTTACGTTTTCAATCTCGAAATGCCTATTGGTTTGCTTTATCAATTGTGATACCGTATGATGTCATACTGAATTATATATTGCTGCTATAGCTACGTATGCTGCGGACTTGGGCAACGGTATTAATTTTCTTGATATTCCATTAACCTCGTTGACTATATAAGAAAAGAAAGAGACTATTCTGGGGTTGTTATTTTTAATTTGATACATGAAACCCCCTGTGGCTACATACGAAGTGTCTACTACTAAAACTGTGTGAAGTTCATTTTCAAACGGGTATGTAGCTATTAGTCTTTTCAAAGTTTTTTTTGACTTGATTAATGGTTCCTTCAATTCTTCTTAATAAACTATTCTATCCTTTGTGTCGCCTTTGGCAAAATGGCGTAATGGTCGTAAAGGTTCTGAACTTCTGTTAAGGAACCTTGAAAGGAACGCTAATTGGCCTATATACGATCTAAGCTTGCCTACTGTGGTCAATGAGGCTAATTCTATTTCTTTTATTTTAATGTGGATTTGGTGCAATAGTACCGTTGTCTATTTGGTATCTTAAAAAATTGTATGTCCGAAATAGACAGTAACATTTGCTTCCTTTAGGTCTTAATCTATAACGTTTGCATGTTCTCAAAAAATAACTCCAATATAGTAAGAAAATGTTGTTCATCTATAGTACCTTGTATGATGATATCGTGTAGATATCGTTTCATAACTGTGGAAAACTTCCAACAAATCCGCATAAGAACTTGGATTAACTCCTGAGCGACAGGATCCCAGCCTTGTGGTACTCTGGTAAACCAGTATGTACCTAGGTCTGGTACTGATATACAAAAATATTTCCACAAACACTTATGTAGTTTTACGCAATAGTAACACCCTGCTTGGTCAGCTTTAAAGGTTAAACCTCTTACTGAACTTTTGTCAGCGAAACTTAAAGCTTCTTCTAAGTTATCAGTAGGTAAGCCCTTCTATTCAGTATAGTCACTAATGGGTTGTGTATTAACCACTATATGTAAGGCGCTCAGTATATCCATTGTGTCTCCTTTGTCGTCTTTTCTCGTACATGCATTATCTGGGGAATGTTATGAGGTATTATAGCGTGATCTCTCGCGTTTACTAACGCCCCGTTGGCTATCTCTGACATAGATCTTTTTTTATTATTGCCTTCTTTGTCGTTGCGTTAAAAGTCTTGTTGATCAGCCCTTTTTTAGACATGTTGCCAGTTATATTGCCGAATCACTCCTTTTCATTCTGGTAACACGAACCTTCATATTCTGTATAAGTTGATCGTATGTCGTCTTCACTTTTCATACTTAACATATGTATATCTAATATGTCGGCTTTCTTTGTGGTTCTCATAGGGAATTTTTGACCTGCAAAAGGTCCTACCCCGAAACCAATATTAGTGGATTTGTTAAAACTTAAAATTATTCTAAGTAGTTTTTCGATAAGTATGAACCATTGTGTTTAAGCCTGGTAGGAATATCGATGTAATTTTCACATAAATCAATGTTATGACTACTAGCACGTCTGAAAGTTTCCGCTCTTGGTGCTGCCGTAGTATATTTGACGTTTTTAAATTAATATTTTTTAATTAATATTGTTCTTGTGTTTCAGAGAGCCCCCATATACTGGTGCATGATGTTCTAGTGTTTTAATACTCTTAATTTGATTAGGGTGGACTAGTCAATCTGAACTACCGTATAGCCTTTCATTTGAGTGAGTTTTATTCCAGTGTGTTCCCCTTCTTCTATATAACCTATCTGAGTTCGTGGGTCTGACTCTTGCGAGTTAAGCCACTTATTCCGATTGTTATTACCTCTCCTTTTATTTTGAGACATTTTAATCAATATAGGACAATTTCGCTCCAAATGGTAGTGTGCTTCTCCCCTAATGCTTGAACATGAACTGCAATGCCACTGATGACCAATTTTTGGATGAAGTCTTTTGCGTCGAACTGAAACAATTCATTGTTTCTCATCTGTAACCCTGTGTAACCTTCTCCGATAATGGAGTTATTTTTTCCTACAGCTAATTGTAGACAGAGGAATTCTGCAATATTGTACATTGAGAACGTGGTTGAAATATGTGTATGTTTATTGTGCTTGCCTCCACTAGTTGATTGACGTTTTTGTTTGAGCGCTTGCCTATCTACTCTACTTGTGTAGTATTCGTTTTCTGAATTAGTTGACGAGTTTCATGTAGATGAGTCATCACTTAAGGGTATGTTCCTCATTTTGGAACTCATTTTATTGATTTGGCTTTTGGTTTTAAACTGATCCGTGATCTTATAAGCTCATCATCGGAGTGTATTTCTTTGGTGTTTTATGGTAATTTTTGTGTCCTTTAAAATCGGGAAAGTTACCGAGCATTTCTGTTGCCAAGTTCTCTATTATAATGTGGCGTAGAGCTTCCATCTTCGCTACTATATTGTCTGACTTATTCACTGTCTTGTAAATTGATTTACAAAGATCGTAAGGAGATTCATTTTTTGTTCGAGTTTCGCGTGGCCGCGAATTCTCGCTACTAAAGTATTCCAACAATCGATTTCCCCGTAAGTAAACCCTTTTTCAAACCCGTAGGGCATTATCAGTAAGTTTGCCTTTTTGAAGAAATAGGTTGTTGAAGATGTGTACAGACCTCTGATAGCTTGACAATACATTTATCAATCTTCATTGTCGTATATCGTCCTTATTAGTGAACTACGGCCAATCTACTTTGTCCTGTTCTATCAACCACAACGTTAGTAGGAATACTACATGGTCCCAACACCATGCATGCCGTTGTATAATAGCGTTGTTGCTACTCGTTATACCCCCTAAAGCGGTATTTATCCAGTTTGAGACTGTTGGTTCATCCAACTCCCCACCTAATTTAAACGCATGGGCCATCAATTGGGCGCGCCACATGACACGTTCATATAATTCCTTTCATCCATCTTTTGGGATGTATAGTTCTCATCTATTTTATACTCCATATTAGACTCTTAGACCCTTATGTTTTAAAGAAACAGAATTCGGTTTATACTTCTAGTCTTTTGCGCGTAATTTGGGCGTCTATTCTTGTAACTCAAAACTTATCTTTATGCCGTTTTGAGTGTCCGGAACCTCGGTCACCACGTGGAACTGCCTAATTACTAGTCTTTATCTTTAGACTGCATTCTCGTAAGCCGTCTCTCTCTCTTACTTCGTTTGCTTCTTTTTCTAACCAGGTATAAACCTGATTTATTTTTATTAAACAAAATAGATAAAAGATTACTAGACTCACCAAATAGCAATGTTTTGTAAGTCTTGGAATATCTCGTGTTCTACTTGAGAAAAGTCTTTAAAGTTTACGAGCTTTTCGTTTCTCACTTTTGAGTATTTTTTCCATAAATATTATTATTATATATCCTTATTAGTTGAGAATTTTTGGACTAAAACTATTGTAGTAAAATCCAACTAAATATTTTCAAAATAAATCACGCAAAATTTCAAAACAATGCACTATATACCTGTCCAGAAAATCACGGATGAACATGATAAGGTCGAGACCAGGCTGAAGCATATAAGGATGGAGCAACCAGATTAATAGATTTAAATGCTCGAACCGAATTTCGCAATTCTATTTAGTGGTATAATAGTAAATCACTCAATAAGTGGCCAATATTAATTATATTTGTGGTACTCAAGTCTGAAAACATCATTTCTGAAGTGATAGGTCAGTCCAGTGCGTCCCTCAATCTATGTTCATTCTGTGAAGGTAGTCCTATAAAATATGGCACTGATCGCTCAACTGTCAGTTTAAGCAACAAATTTAAGCAACCAGAAATGTAAGAAACATCGAAGTGCATGGTGATTAACCACCATAATATTTATAGTATAATCATTTGTATTATTATTATAATCATTAACTCCTGTGCATCGTTTAAGGCTTTTAAAACTCATCGACCAGTTTTTTCGCGAAACTGAGCGGAGCTAGTTCAGACTATTTATACACTATTTCGCCAAATATTGTCACCCGGTTAGGACATAAAAAATCGAAAAAGTTACAATATCTTGCGATATGTTCGATTTTTACCTATTTGGCCATTTTTACCTATTTTGACCTATTTGGCAATTTTTTCTAGACAATAAACTCAGGAGCATGTAATGACGAAATTGGACTTCTCAACCCGCTCTTTAGATCAGAAAAACATTAGCGAAGTTGAACCTGTAAAGTTGAGATCAGGACTGGAATTAAGATTGGCTCCATGCAAAGCTGGAAATGTTCTCAATTTGTATAAATCGGGGATCATGTGGATTCAACAAAAAGGGAGAATCATGGAGGTATTTATTTATTTAATTATTTATTCAATTTAATAATAGAGGTCAAAAATTACGATACCAAGTCCTGGGTGATAAAAGTCGATTCACGTTGGTTCCGGTGATTCAGTTTGATAACAAATTACAATTTCTTCTCGCCATTACCAGCAAATCAAAAGCTACTAAATGGATTAAATGGTCCGGTGTAAGGGAAGAAGTTAAAGTAAAATCAGCTGATGGATCTCTGACAATAGTACAAAGGCGTCGGTTTAAAAAATATGTCGTATATACGAATAAACCTGCATGGATGTATCAGAGCATATTCAATGCAGAAAGGGAAAGCCTGGCTGCCTATGTGATGACCCACTATCGAACTCAATAATTTGCATTATTACTTGACAATTGTACAGCGAATAAATGGGTCAAGCTATATGAAAATTTAGCATCAATTTTTTCCCACCATCTGGATTTACGAACATTTGCCAATTTGAAGGGAAAATATCGAAGCTGGCTAGCCGAGTTTCTAATAACCAATCAAGAAACACCTCAAAAATGAGAATGAGGTCAATGTGGATCGTATTCAAGAGTCTAAGACTGTCTATTACTCAAAAAGATACTAAATCATCACAAAATACGCAGCCGAAAATTATCAACTATTTTCAGAAAAAATAATTAGTTATGTATCACTAATTTATCTCTAGAAGAAAGAATTTATACTTCAAAAAATATCCTTTACTAAAATGGTCAATTGTGAGCTTTGAAAAAATGATTTTTTGAACGAGCAACACGGTGACCAGTATTTCCAGATACAATTCTATGGCGCAGATTTTGAGGAAACTAGCGGCCGGATGTTAACCTAAAAATTAAAATTCTAAAATTTACCAGGTTATTGGCCAACAATTTGTAATCTGACAGTGAAAATATAAATAGAATAAACAGAATAATTGGGTTGTTCCATGTTTCCATTTCTAGACCTCAATCACTTTTGTTATTGAGATAACATTTATAGACCAAATAGCATAGTAAAAAGACAAACAAATTAGCGATGAGTCATGAGTTTTGAAAACTCAAAAAGGTGCACAGGGGTTATATTCCAAAAACGGTGCACAGGAGTTAATTAACTGAATATTGGATTTATGGGAATCAATCATCCTTCTGTCATATGGCTAAGTGGACGGAAAGCCGGTTTCACGAGTCCAATATGTCAGTCTGTCTGAGTGTTTCCGACACTGTTTATGTTGCGAAAGGGGCCTTTGATTTTGCCGTCTAACATCCATTTCCAATAGTAATATTCGATAATACACTCAATGACATTTTCAGTTGGGCTATTTTAAGACAACTACCTCTTTTCAGGGTCTAGGTATTTCCTCCAGACTTACTGTCTGCTTAACTTGTGAGCGCAGTTATGGGCAAAATTGTCCTATACAGTCAAAACTTGATGGAGCTAGGTCAAACCGGAAGTATCACCGGGCGTGCCAGCTAAAAATTAGGGGGTTGTTTTTCTAGTCTGGACATGCATCATATTTTCCGAAGTGAGCTGTGATAGAAATATTACTCATTTATGAACACATCAACCATCTTTTCCGCATATTTTGTTGCGTATAGAACTCTTATTAGAAATTAATCTTAAACGTGGAATTGTAATAAACGAAAAATCCGAAAATTGTAGGAAAAACTGGAAAAATACTTTCCCGGTCTATATTTATCCAACCTAAAATTTTAAGCGTATATAATGGTACGTAAGTCTCAATATGCATACATAATTCATACATAAACATTTTAAGGAGTAAAAAGAAATTATTTTCTAGAATTAGTATTATTTTGTTTCGGATATGAGTGTCAGGGCTTATCGACAATGCTATATATAATATTGAAAAAATGCATAGCGGGGATTCAATCAGTAGCGAGAGATGAGGCTAACAAAATGAGACAATAATAAACGAATTCTGATAAAGGGGTCGTGAGTTACAGGGAAACTCGGCACAAAATCAGTCACAAATTTGGTACAGAGGAAGAGGGAGATTTGCGGTAGAATATGAGATAATAAATTAGATATAATACAGTAGTAAGTATACCCCATAAGGTCAACAACACGAAAATAGAGGTCTAGAAATGAAATAATCGGTTCGTTTGTGTGTGAATAAATGCACACACTGTCCGCGTAATGGTGGAACCATTTCGTCAGCGTACGGGTTAAGGAAGCTTCAGTGGGACCATCTTGACAGCCTCAAGTTCTAACCAGCAAACATATCATGAAGCTCAGTCTTGGACATAAAGTAGTCATAATATCCCAAAAGGGTATCGGACCAATTTGGTAAATAAATGTATCTTGAACGGCTCAAGTACACTCAGGTAAGCGACACTACACTTATAATGGGCCTGCTATGCATAACTGGTTTTTAATTTGTTTAACTATTTTGGTTAGCTGCAAGAATTTCTGACAATAAATAGTTTTCAGACTTTCGACATATCTCGTGTATCAGCTCAGCGAGCCAAGATAAAATCAAGTTCAACCGTTTTTAAATAATTAACCAGACCACCCCGTGCACATTGACAATTAACCCCCTTGTTAACATTTATTAGCGTTCGGCATACTTATGATCGACATTTTATGTCGTCAAATTTTTTTAACTGCATTTTTTGGCTATTGGGGTCATGTTAAATATCGCTTTCTTTTACTTTTCTTAAACCCCATTTTATAGCGTCACAGTTATTCGAATAAAACCCGAGTCCAGTGGGTTTTGAACCCACATCGTTAAGCTTACAAGTTTTCCTTGTAAAGTAAAATAAAAGTATACCCATCACCCGATGCGCAGATCGTATACAAATATCAAATATGTTTTCTATTACACCCTAAATGACACACGAAAATAAATTGAATCGAAAACACTTCGACGTTTTTATTAGAAAATTTGCGACCGCAACCCGTGCGTAATTATATTCCAACGAGCGTGTTTTTTTTTGTTCGTTGAACAGAATCGAAGTTTATCGCACGAGTTTTACATGACGATTTATAAACGCGGAAAATTTAATCAAACATCAAACCCGAGCTCTTTTCGCATTCTAGATATTATTAAATAATTTTGATGAGGATCCCGAGTAATTAATTACATTTGGGCTAGTGATTTGATAAAATTTGATAAATTTTGTCATTCTTGACCTCATAGGGTTTACTGACTGCGGTCTTATACCTAATTATCGGCTATTTTTCAATATCCGC
>SCLF01075104.1:0-11445 GCA_004367975.1 Mesochordaeus erythrocephalus
TCCTTGTCGATGGATTATCCATAGATCAGCGGCTGGCAAGGGGCTTCATCATCCCAATAAAGGGATAATCTTATTTTCAAAAATATCAAATGTTTTCCTCGTATGTCAAACAAAACGGAATCCTATTATTAAATTAGTATGCATTTAATGTATGCCAAACAAACATAATTAGAGATGTTAAATATTAGGGAAAATAGTTCCCTATAGCACAGGTCCATAAATACCTCAGGGTACATAACTATTCACCAACTTATTTATTTTGAATACAGTGGCGTATAATTTTTGGCGGTTGGTGACTAAAAGTCAAATTCGGACAGTAGCAGATTTGGTCGTGGTATGTATGTGTGGCGAAGATACCGAATCCTGACCTCTTGTCAGATCGTTAAAAAGGGGACATACAATTCTTTGGAAACATTTGAGGTAAACACGCAGATAACAGAAGGCAACATTAATGAAATAAAATTCCTCGGAAGAAGACAGTTGCACGGGAAGCTACTTCCAAACAAGATTGACGTCAAGAAAAACAAGAAAACAAGGGCAGTAGAGCAACAATAAATAATGGATCGCTGGTTTTCTGCAAACGAATATGAATAAAAAACAACGCAAATAAATGGACAAAAGTTGTAAAATAAATCATAATTACCTTCTACTGTTTCAGTGTAAAAGGCGCAATTGTGCAAATGGTCCTAAAGAGTTGGATATGATAGGAGGACTACTAGGTAACTAAACCGCTGCAGGAATATTAATTGGGCTAAATTCTATGCTATTAAGATAAAAATTAGTTATCAAATTTTGAACGTTTTTCGAAATCATTCAAACGGGAGTTAGCAATGTGGTAAGATGAGTGCGAAGAGTTGAGCGAAAGCAAAATGAGCGATAAAAAGTAGCGTTCGGACAGAAAATAGATACAAAACAAAAGTCGAAAAAGTTGGAATTTGGAAATACTATGATGTTGGTGAGAACAAATGGGACGATATGTTATTGCAAAAGAAGGGAATTATTACCTGAGGACAGAACATAGGGATTGAAGAAGGTGAAATGTCCAGTTGATTCGAATATTGAATATTAAAAGAGGCGATGAACAGGGAACCAATCTCAATGGTTAATAGTGCCAGATAGCTGAAACCACTGAAAGCTACTAAAATATGCGGTATTGAATACGACTCTATTTTGATAGAAATTAAAGTATCATAATGACGGAGAGTCAAACACAGATATAACGGTTATGATTGTGAAAAGCTGGTAGGATTACTGTTGGATGGACGGGATTACTAAATACAGAATCATTTAGGGGGATAAATATTGGCTAAGGATAGTCGAGCAGAGTCGAACTGGCAAGAGAAATGACAACCGGTGGTAATCGGCTTAGCTCAAATTCGAGATTGGTAATTTAATTTGTTACATATGTGGCTGGATAGGAAAGCTAAAACTGAGTACGAAGATAAGTAGAATGGAACTGAATATGACGCATTAGATTGGGGATGGAAACAAAATGGGGAAATTCTACGAAATTTTAAGAGAAAAGTTCACGTTAACAAAAATTAGTGGGAAGCATGGTTCGACAAGACTAGAAAAAGAAACCAACTGTTAGTGTGATGGCATAGTAACGTCAAATTGTAAGAATTTTGGCTGGCTCTGTGTTGCTGTAAAACTAAGCCGGATGCGACAAAATAATTTGTATGTGCTTAGACATACTGTTATAGGGAAAATATAAATAGTTACAGGGCCAAAAATAGCAAAATTCAGCATCCATATATGGTAGACTTGTATGAAAATATGAGTCCAGTGCAAAAGAGAATTTTTTTAGGTAAGTATATATTCCCGAAGTGGGAAATCTCAGACGTAAATCTCATCAATAAGACCCATGTGATTGATGACCAGTAAGGACATTATTATCAAGGATATTTCACAGCTAATGACCCAATAATAAAGAGCCAATTACTAACTGATAAAACCTGATAAATTCCAAAGGCATTTCATAGACATTTAAATCCTGAAAGGTGCCAAAAGACGGTTTTTTATCTATACTTAGGAAATAAGAGCAAGTGGGCTTATAACTCATTTAAATAGCAAACTTGGATAAGAAACATGTATAGCAAACCTGGATAGGAGACATGGATAAAAAGCATGGATAGGGAACACGGATAGGGAAAATTGATATGAAACATAGATAGGAAACTAAAGCTATGTTATGATGGGAATGATATATGGGAGCTGATATAAAAGGCTGGTAAAGGGTGTGATACAGGGCGTTGATTTATGGACGGTACTACAGATTGTCGACCTAATCAAGAGGACAATAAGGTAATAAAGTTTGATTATAACAAGGGCTTTCATTTACTCAAGCCTGAGACGTAGAGTCCAGTGTTTACGATTTTTAGGTTGAAGAACCGTAATTATCGCAGAGAACGTTGCCGGTTGGTGTACCCAAATTACCAGCTGTATTTCTGAGAGTTATTATCATAGAAACAACTTATACTAGGGGCTTTGGAATACCCACTGCTTTTTATGTAAATGGTGCGTTATTATACACAACAGGCATTATTGGAGCTCCGGAACTTCCTCTTTGAAAATAATTTGTAAAACTTAACTTGTTCATTGATGCGCCGACAGCAGGGTCTAACGAAGCGGCAGTAAAAAGATGGTTTACGAGGATGGCTTAGCAAACTATTTCTGTGCGAGACAACAGGCGTGGACTATTCATTTGTCCTTCAGAAAGTATTACGGGGATAACTTTGATTATCTATGCATTGGCGTCATATGAAAGTGGACTTCTTCACTCTATAGAAAGACTCTAAAGATGGGGTAACCATTTATATGATCCCCGGAAGTAGTTTTGCGGAATATGGTCATTGTAAGTTGACTTACGGATACAAAGCGAGTCACATATGGTTAGACCAACCTCTAAGATTGGCAAGACTAATGGTGGATAGAAGGTGTAGTGGGACATGGAGCATAGATGGCCTTGTCGTCCACGGTGTTTTCTGTAATACCTTTAGAAGACGAACAAGGAGTTGGGGAGCAGAAAATTAGTGCTCTTATTATCCACCATCGTGCCTAGTATAATTTCAAGAATCCCACGTACGAGAACACGCTTTAGAGTGAGTTACTTTGTAATCTCCTGCATAACGGAAAGCATGCATATGATCGCCCATTTAAAATTAAAGCTATATATGCATCATGTCCCTGTATTGTATTTGTATTGTATACACTAGTATAGTTATTGTTAATAAATTAGCTAGTAGTCAATTCAGTAACGCTAACTGTATTTAATAGGAAATAGATGCAAACAGGTAAAATCGAAAAACCTTCGTTTCTTTTCTTATACATAATACTTTTCAGAAATCAGCATAGTTCTAGTTAAAATATTTTCTATTGAATTTGGCATAGAATGCCTGCGGCAATCCTGCCATGCTGCAATGCAATTATTACCACTTTTAAGTGGCTAGTCATACTGGACACCATCACAACCGCTATGGACTCAGGTACAAGTTGCGAAAACATTTTAAACCGTGGCGTTATAATGATGTATATTTTCATCACCACATAAGTAGTAAAGTATATAATTGATCTTATATATATATCCCAAATAAACGCCTGGTAACACATCTTGATCGATCGAAAATGGTTCGGAACATAGGGCAGTATAGTGAGGTTACCTGTGTTCAAACCTAATCTATTCGTACATCCGTACCGTTGATAAATCCCAATCGGCTAAAAAGTAAACATGAAATATAGTATTTTAGAATACGCCTACCAAATAGTTAATAGTATGCTTACTAATTAAAAATAATTGTTGATCGACCAGGAGTTTATTTGCGATATCATCTTGTTAAGCTACTATGAACTTTAGCATCATCGGCTTTAGTTGGTATAAATTTGGTGCAGCCAATAACCGATACGAGAATAATGGCGCCAATGTCTATTATATTTAATTGGGATAAGCCATAATGGTAACCAGATCATGTAATTTTATTATTTTCTTTTTTTAAACTTTAATCTACGAAATACCCATAAAATGTTTGGTCTTAAGTTTTTCACTGACTTATTTTCACCTGATATGGATAAATATCTCTCACGCAACCGTTGTTTCATATAACTCGCAGTTACTATGTTTGACTAATAGTTTTTCGTTTATTAACTTTCATCAATTAAATTTTTATTGTCAAGTTCACTAGTTTAATAAGCTTAGTAATAAAGCATGACCAAAAAAATTGATTAGGGTATTAAAATCTGTTACAGACGTATTAATATGTTCAAATACGATATGGTTTAACCACTATGACTAACAGAGGTCACCATCTTCACACCTGATAGGTCAGCTTACATTTATCTCGTCTCCAACTTGTATTCACCATCACTCAATAACGACAGATACCGCTGATCATCGCGATTGGACATGCAGGTTTGATTTTATTTGGCCTTAATTGTGCAACATTAAACTACACTATTAAACTTGGCGATACAAATTTAATTCATAAAATTTGAGGTTTAACACATACAATAAGCTCACGGTTAAGTCATGGCTACGACATGGGTATGGTGATTATATTCATGTATTACGGATCAGAAAATGAGCGATTTTAACAAGTTAATAGTTAAACGTATGAACGGAACCCATGAATATATATATATACATATTTCGTGGTATGGAATACCTTCCGACAGTCTCCACACAATAATATGGACAAATTATATCAAATCGAAGCAAACATTTTGAAACGCTATTCCTGACAATAGTATATATAAAAGAGGTTGCCTGCGAGATATGTTCATATAGCTTAACAAAAAGATGCAGACGAGCTAACCAGCATATACTACGCCGGCCTCATTTGAGTCATTATTAAAAATGTATCCATAGTTCGTACTCTTTTGAAAGAAGTAAGAAGTATATCGTTTTTTCTCTCTCTCTCTCTCTTATTCTGTGTGCTGTGGAAGCAGTTAATGTGGTTGTATTCCTTGTAAGAGCGACTGGTTGCCACTGTAACCCCAACTGGTTGTTACTGGAACTCTTTCACACACTGTTGCCTAAGTTCCGTCACCAAACACACTATTCAGTTGCAATACTGTTTATTGGAAATACAAGTACACTGTAAATGCAAAACACTGTAAATGCATGGTATAGTGCGGGAAATTCCGTTAGAGTTTAGTAATCAATTCAACTTTGACAAGATTCTGTAGTCTTAACATCTCTTACCCATTATTACATTCACTAATGCTAGAGCAAGTATTAGTCGTATTCCGGTTTAGGCGCCATTAGTTTGTAGAAATGACATTCAAGACCTGTATTGTATAAGCTATGAAAGATTCTCTAGTCACTTACTAATAGAGTGAGCCAACTCAACTCGGTGGTAGAACCACACCATCTATAGTTAGCTTTTAGATTTTTACTAGGGAAACGCTCTTAGATCTCCAGTCGTTTATACAGTCTTCGTCTTACCAGCGTCCTATGAAACCAATATATTAAAGCCAATATTTTCATAGGAATAATATCTAGTCTTTCATATCTTCGAGATAGTATGCCTTAGCCTTACTCAGATTTATATAGAGAATACTGAATTTATATTTACAAACAGATCATCAATATATAATCTATCTTGTGACAATCTGTCTTGCACTTACAGTGTACTTGTATTACCAATTAATAGCATAGCAACCGACGATTTTGTTTGTTGACTGAAGTTAGTCAGCAGTCACCGAAAGAATTCCACTAGCAACCAGTTGGAGTTCGAGTGGTGACCAGTTGTTGTTAAAAGTAATACGGCAGATACAATCACAATAAAAGAGAAAGCGATAGAAAACGATATACTTCTTACTTCCTTCAAAAGAGACGTTTGGCTTTCGAAAAAGAAAACAGACACCTTGACTCAAACGAGGCCGGCGCAGTATATGCTGGTTAACGCATGTGCATCTTTTGTCTACTCTATATGAACACATCTCACAGGGAATCTTTTCTGTATATCATATTTTCAGAAATAGCGTTCGATTTGATATAATTTGGTACAGATTATTGTGTGGGGGAGACTGTCGGAAGGTATATCATACCAGCAAATATATAAATATATATTAGTCAGGAATATATTCAATTTTAGGTTACATTCGTGGGTTCCATTCATACGTTTAACTATTATCTTGTTAAAATCGGTAATTGGCGGTTACGTAATACATGAATATAGTTACTATATCCATATCTTAGCCATGACTTAACCGTGAGTTTATTGTATGTGTTAACCCGCAAAGACTTACGGCCAGCAAAAATTCCTTGTATTAAATTTCATGAATTAAATTTGTATCGTCAAGTTTAATAAGTTCAACAATGCAGTACGATCAAAAATGTTTAAATACGGCATGGTTTGATTACTGTGGTTAAGACGCGCGGTCACCATCTTCACGTGTGATAGGTCCACTGCCGTGCGCCTCGTCTGTTTGACACGGATCACCGATGGTTTGATAATTATATTGTTAGTTAACTAGTTAGCTTATTAAATTAAGATTATAATTTTCGCAAGCGGGCCATATATAATCAAACCTGCATGTCCAATCGCGAAGATCAGGGTACGCAGTAATTCCTGTGTAAACTACAGAACGGCTCTAGGAGCCTCAGTCGATTATACAGAGTCTTATCAAGGTCTTATGAGAGTCAATAGTCTTTCATAGCTTCGAGATATGATCACCTAGATACTACTCAGATATATATAGAGAATATTTAAGTTCTATTACATATAGATTATCACTAGATAATCTGTCTGGTATTTACGGTTTACTTCTATTATCAATAAATAGTATAGTAACTGAATAGTGTGTTTATGGACTGAAGCTAGGCAACATTAAGTCAACGAGCTCCAATAGCGACCACTTGGAGTTCCAGTACAACCAGTTGGCGTTAAAAGGCTAGCATATTTTTTGACCAAGTTTTTACTATTAGAAAGTTAAGGTTCAGTCTTTCATTATATACATCAACCATATAATAAACTTGTGCGAAAACTTGTCTGCATAGCAACTGGCGAAGATTTCTTTCCAAATGTATATATATATATATATATAATTCACGTAATTGTAATAATACCATTTGATTTTGAATGTCCATGCGTTATCGGTAGAGAAGATAAAGCGTTGTAATGTTTAGTGAGAGTGGGAGAAAAAATATACTTTGTGGTGCATTATATAGTTTTTTTTCTTGTATTGGGATATAACGAAAATTTAATTGTACAGCTTTTCTTGATTTAGAAAATTCACTTACTGTCGATAAAATCTTATTTAAACTTGGCCTTATCCATGGCATCATCAACTAATGAAATTTCATTATCCCTTAACCTATAGCGTTTAGAAGACTAATCTGCAAGCTAAACTTATCTATTGAAAGACTGAATCTCAGATTAGGTACCTAGGAAAAGGCGAAAAGATATCTACTCGTTAAATACCAAAACTTCGGTCCCACAAACAAGCATAACTACGGGGAATAAATCATGTATACGCAACTAAAACAGAATCGATTTTTTGAAAATTAACATGACCGGTAAGTTGTCGATACGCTTCCTCCAACGAGAAATGTTTCTCGAGAAGAAGAACACTACCAGAGTCATCAATCAAGTCAAAAGGTAGTTGTTATTTCAGACTATTGAAAACATAGGGTGATATCCTAGTAAGTGGCAGTAACAGGAGGGCCAATTGGAAGTCCCTATTTATTGACGCCCTTGACATTCGGTAAATGGAGAAAAGTTTCATGAAAACATAGTATATCCTATTTTTAACCGTGGTGACAATATTGTCATTTGCCGCCATTGAGCACAACGTGCAGGTTGGCTAACAACGCTGACGACTAAGTGGTCAGCGATGTAAAAGGTTTGTGCCGATCTTGGGCACATTATATTACATATTTAGATAGAATATTTGAATTTCATTAAAACTAAAATTAAAGTTTTTGGACTGAAACTACTATTGTGTCAAAATCCAAGCAGATATTTGGAAAATAATACTATTAGATTGACAATGGCATATTCTTTATTCGTGAGAAATTTCAGAGAAATGCAATGTATATTTTTGCAGAAAATCGCAAACGAATCGCTGAATAATAGTAGTGAACAGTTTATTGATTTGTTAATTGCGTGACACATAAATTTATCACGTGGTCAGGCAAGTTCCTTAACGAATGAAAAATACTTTTATCGTTTTGCTCTCGGGTGCCCCTAATACTATTTGGAATTTATATGCATTATTAAATCCATTATATTAACTCCAACAAAATCACGTCGAAACTACTTAGTTAGTTTAAAACTAATATTGTACTATAACCAAAGCATTAAAACATAGAAATACCATTAGATTACTAGTGTCCGAATCTTTCGAGATCAGTTCGAGCGGGTACGAAATTTAGCACGAATAAAGACCCTGGATTTTACTACAGTCGTAGTTTTAGTCCAAAAACTTTGATTTTAATGAAATTCAAATATACTGATAAATAATTTAAATCATTTAAATATGTAATATAATGTGCTCAAGATCGATACAAACCTTTTATATCTCTGACCACATAGTTTTCCGTCGTCTTCCAAGGCTATATATCGCTACCATTCTTGGCCAACCTCCACTTTGTGCTCAATAGCGCCAAATGACAATATTGTCACCGGGTTATATGCAATATTTAAAAATATTTTAATTTATAGAGCACTTAGTACACACGAATGTTAAGCCATGGCACACTTTTGCCGTCTGGATTATATTAAAGAAGGGAATTATAGAGGTCACTAAATCCGGATTCTAATTGATGATCCGCTGTTGTTTTAATTTAATTTAAGAATTTAATCAGTGAATAGCACGCTTCCCTCATTTTCTTGGAACGGATAACTGCCCCTAAATTTCGAACCTTCTGATGAATAGGCATGCTCAAACCCAGACATATTACTGCCACTCTTTAGGACATCGCCGTAAATAAAATAAAAACTAAAAAGGATAAAGCTTAAATAGCGTTTTAAACTAGTGTTCCCACCGCCTAAATACAATGATGACGTTAGCTCTGAGACGGAGGGAGAAGTAAGGGTAAGTACCCTCGGCTATAGAATATTAATTGTAGCCAATATGAAATTGGAATACACATTTATATAATTATTGTGGGAACCAACCAAAATAGAGTATTTTGAATGATGGTGTCAAAATAAAAGAACACACCATCATCAATCAGAATGGTTCAAATTCTTTTTTTAATTAACCATTGACGTATAATGATAGAGTGGGCCATTTGAAATAACTGAGACTTTTGCCGGTGGTAGATCATACCAATTGAATGATAAATCGGAAAATAACTTAGTACCAGAAATTAATGTCGAGCGGGCAACCTCCCAGTTGTATTCTGATTTCAACAATTTGGTAACAAGGCCACCTCTGGTCACCGATACGGATGGAGCAGACACAGAAACGGAAACACAGAGCAACAATATGACAACCGGTACCACGAGAACTGAAGAATTATTGAATGGGGTGGAGCTGCCAACAAGTATTCGAGGAGCCTATCTAACGAATCAACAGGCGATAGATTAGGCTACATCAACACCAGAAGTTGACAATATTGGTAACAATTCGGAGGTTTGCCTAGATGTTCAAACAAATCCCCCACTACCGAGATTTCGGTAAGAAAATAACATCGAGCTATCACAGCACCACCTAGGTTCGCTTGAGTCGATACGCAAACGAATAGTCACTGCCGTGAAAAATAGTTTAAGTGGCAGGTGGGGGGGAGTGGTCATGAACAACAATCTGTGAGAAATAAAATCGTTAGGTAAAGGTACAAGTTAAAATAACAGGCCTAATGGGTTATCGGTAGATAGTCGACGAAGTCGATGTTTATGCGATGTGACCTGGCTATTATATCTACCCGCAGTTCGGCAAACATCTCGCGTTAAACAAGCGGTAATAGACGTGTAATAAATGGTTAAGGTCAGGCGGTATTAGGGTCAAAACTTATATCTAAATAGTTCCCATAGAAAGATTCGTAGTACCCTGGAATCCCAGTGTGACTTCTAATGTAACCTATATGGAACTGAAATATAAATGTAAATAACAATTACAAGTTATTGTAGGAACAAATGCAAATAGGGTATTTTGAATGACGGTGTCAAATAAAACAACACGCTGTCATGAATCAAAATGGTTCAAAATTATTTTTTAATTAACCATTGAAGTATAACTTGGCCATGATGTCCAGTTAATAGACGGTTAGTAGGGAGTTCTATTAGGATTCCCCGAACGAAAATTAGCACAATATAGAATAATTTAAATAGAGGTACCGGAAATGAATTTCGATACCCTGTGAAAAAGTTACCCAATTCGGATTAAATAAAAATTTGAGCCGTACATTTCACCTTATTGAAACATACATATTTTCCTTAACGCAGCGCGTGCTAATATTATTAAATATTAAATTTTTAAAACGAGTGATTATTGAAGCTCAAGATAGCTGACAAAGATTGTACCCGGAACAACAAATGGAAGTGAACCTCACGAAATAGGATTCACTCGATGGACGGATAAATGGACGTGAACTTCAAGCAATAAGTTCGTGCGATTGGAAACTTATCACTAATATTATGTTATTTATGTGGTGGAAGTTATACTCGTAATTCAAATACTAGTATTTTAGTCCAGTTTGTAGCATTTTGAATTACTGTACCAAGCCTTGAGTAATTTTGATAAATTATTCGAATAAACTAATACAATTGTCTTATTGGCTGAATACATTCTAAGTTACTTCTCTCTCCGCCTGTCCGTCTTAGAGTCAATGCCATTCATTGAAGGAGGCGGTATACGCCCCTCTTCGGACCACTCACGTTTCAGGACATGATTCAGTCCTTTCAGTTCAAAAATCTACCCTCTACATGCGACGTGTTTCCCAGAGGGCGTATAAGGGTATAATTAACTCAAGCGGAAAACTCGCATCATGGGTCCTTTTAGGATATAAGAAATGTTTAGACAGCAGTTGACGAATTGGGTGATACTTGTTGTGAACGTGGTCTTTGTTATGGTACCTGCTGTCAGCTTTTGCAATTTGCGGCACAGTCAAGACTCCAAAACAGATGAAGATTTGTTGGAGGAAGAGTCTGAAGAAAAAATAGGAATACTTGAACTCAAGCTAGAACGACTGGAAACAGCACTTATAATGGTTAGTTTAGGTATTCCGGTCAGTCCACACTAGATAAAGTGGATTCTGATCCTTTTTTTTTCGATTAAACCACCAGAAAAAAAGTTAAAGAAAATTGCATTTTGTGCGAAATTCGTTAGATCCACATCCTATATTCAGGCAGCTTCGATAATAACTATCCGTGGTTCGATCCGTCATTTACAGGCCAGACTAGCCTGCTGGAGAGGTAATTTTGTAAATATACATATATATTCCATTTTATATGATAATTACGAATAATTTAGACTGTAAACTTCTTAAACTTGATTCATGAG
>SCLF01075215.1:0-11442 GCA_004367975.1 Mesochordaeus erythrocephalus
TGTTTTCTTATTTCCTTACCTGATTCACCAGCAAAAATTAAGTAATAATAGCTCAAATAGCAAATACAAAAATGAACCACCCTAGCCAAATTATGGATATGTATAGCACGAAACGAGTGCTCTATGTATGATTTCAATCGACTTTGTATGTTTCCTCTCCTTGGGCGGGATGACGGCGACAAGAGCATGTTTTCGCCGAAACAATTCAAGACCGAAATATATTCAACAGGGGTCGTGTCCATTTTGTCCGGACATCGGTGTACAGACAAGCTTTCAATTTATCCCCCGAACATTCAACGCATATCTACCAGGCAACTTTTCGTTACAAAACAGACGTCGAACATTTGTTAGCGCTTGTAAAGCCTTAGAAGTGGTTGAATGTTTGATTGACCACTCTCACTACTCATAATTGCCATTAAATTTCGCAATATTTTAATGTGTCCGATCTCCCCCAAAACCTAGACTCATTCAACACGCACGGATGTCAGCTACATTTCTTCTCATAAGATTTACCCCGAATTCCTAACCCGTTATGTAATTATAGTCACTTGAATTCAAAAATGTGATTTCGCGAGGTATGCCCGATTGGCTCGAAAGTGGGCTTATTAGGCGCGTCATGGCTCCAGCTTCAATTCATCTAATAGGACCGACCCCGAATTCGTTATAGCCCAAACATGGGTTCTAAAGTAGAAATTTTCAACAAATGACAAAAATCACGAATTTTTCACCTTTCTATGTATGTTCAGTAAAAATTAGACTGGATTTTTTTTCGATAATTTTATTGGATGTATTAATCTAGTAGGATTTAGTTCGGTGAGCTGCCATGCCCCCACGAGTTGAAATTAATGTTTTTTCAAAAAAAGGTCTTTACCACATTTTGTGTTTAGAGGGGTTAACTGTACGACGCCGTATAATTTGGATGGTCTGAGAACAGATTCTGAACCGCAAGGAAAAATTCTATCAGACTCACTAAGTCTGGTTAACCGATCAGTTACTCCAGGTAACCCGGGGGGCACTTTTGAAACATGTGTACCTACAGTTAGGTACCCTCACATTTTTACAATTTAAGACAGGTGTGTCTTAGGTAGGAAAACGTCGAGCATCATTAGGCTAGTTAGGGCAATATGTTCGCTAACAAATCGCTAACAACGGTACCACTGCACTTAATATTTAAACGGGATCAATAAACAATTGAAATGGACTGATCCGTTACAGTTACAATGTTTGGTAACCCGTATACACAAGTATAACCCTAGACTAGACGTACAAATGTCACATGGTATGTTTGCGCTGAATGAATTTTAGTCAACAAATATACATAGGGTGGTAGAGCTCCAATTGTGTACTATTTATGACAGCTGTGACAGCAGATTTTGACAGAACTTTCGGCTCAAAATTATAACGGGGAATGAACCTAAAAATGTCATTTCGCTGATAGTAACCGGAACGCTCGACTCCCTTCGGACACATCACTTGCACTAGAGAATTATAAAACAATCAAATCCAGGGCTTTCCCATCTTTATTTTTTTAACAGTTGTTCCATCCATAACGAAAGAATTTTATAATTTGAATAAGTTCAACAATTGTAGACCAATTTCACTCCTTCTAGATTCATTCGAATCATAAATTTAATTTCACTGTGAATGCACATTCAAATTAGTTAATTTCAACCATGAGAACAAAAGATATAGCCAAGAGTGAACGGCAGATTGGAGAACAAATATTATACTCTACCGCCCTTATTTGGGGGTCAATAAAGACTTCTAAAATCGTTTGGAGAAGAGAACGAGACTAAAATGCTAAAAACAAGACTAAAATGCTAAAAATTAACGAAATCCGAGGATTTCCGTTTATTTATCTACCGTCTAAAAGAAGATGCAAATAATCTTTAGTCCTATCCACTCCTCAATTACATCATTGTTGCAAGAATATTCGAAGCGGAATTCGCACCTAAAGAAAATTGTGTAATTTTCACCAAAATGGTGAAAATTCTCTAGCTACTGTAAATGCAATTTAAGATAGCTGTGTGTTCTCCGCTTAAGGTTCCACAGCAGATTGATTGTGGTATTGTCGGAAAGGAAATAAATATATTTTGTTTCGGAACGAAAATTTCCTGCGTTTTACTCGCCAAAAAGGTTGCTTGGGAGATATATATTACCAGCGTCATTATTTATTTCGCGGTTTTAACATTTACTTCCTGCTGTATTTCGAATATAAATGGTCAGCAGCGAATTTCCGGGGTTGACCTAGATTATGGACATACCACCTGTATCGTCTAGAATAGGAGTGAAAGTCAAGCTGCATCTTACTATCCTTGTCAATACAAATCATTAACCAATTAATGCTCCGCAATCGATTTTACTGTTTATTACCAAAGCGTCGTTTATAAAGAACGCCCCAAACGTCTTTGACTCGCACCAATTTGAATTGAGGATCCACGATGGAAGTTTGAAGGTAAAAAGTTGGCCAAGAATACCGCAAATTTCAACCGTGTGAATAACCAAACCAAGTGGCCAAATTAGCCTACTATTTCCTTCGGAACGGCGCCAAGGTAACATCGAAGTTCTTTTCGCGATACTGAAACATTACTAAATTTGTTTCATTTTAACCAGATTATCAACTCATACGAGCATGCGTCTTTAAAACATTCGTGTGATAGTCTATACGTCTGTACAAGTGGTCTTGGAATTTTCTTTGTGTGCACTAGAATTTTATTCAGACGCATGAGTAATGAGCAAAATGTAGTTGTTTAAAGTAACTTTTAGACCAAAATTACAATCGAAAGTGAACCAAAAAAATGAACATCCGAAGAAATGTTTTCGCAAAAAATGAATTTCCTAGATATTAATTGCCTCTTCGACAAAATAGAAAACTATAACTTAATATAATGCTGGGAAAGACATAAAATATAGCGATTACTCGCATCTCAGCTGTCGCTTATCTTTTCAACGGAAGAAAACAAATTTCTTTTTTTGGCCCCAAATTCATACATCGTTACCGATTTGTCTAAATTTTCACTGATTATTAATTTATCCCTACTGATTTATTTACAATTCCACAGTAATCAGAAATTTACATTTATTTTAACATTATCTGATGCAGACTCTTCGAAAAATTCTTGTTCTTCGACCTGCGGAATCGTTTCCATACCCGACATTCCCATGCAGTTAATTCCTATGTTACTAGGCTAGTAACCTTCATACTGGCCGTTCCCACTGGACTTAATTGTTAAGTTCCCTTTGAGTATATGTCAGAACTTCGTTCAAAAGATTGATTAGTAGTAAAATATATACGTATCCCCATTTCAATTTATATGGGTGTATCATAAGGAAGCGTCCCCGCCCTTTCATCATGCTTCCATGAGATGAGTTTTTACATATTTTGTTTCTCTGCGAATCCGAGGCCCAGTTATTGCTCCCACTTTTTTGAAAATCAATTTTAATACAAAATCGTCGTTCCAGTCTATTTATCGGGAAGCTCTGTCTGCTCTGTCGTCGAAATTCAATAAATGTATAGTTTCGCCATGAAGGTGAGACATACGGTTCTATTAGGAATGACCCTCGTACAAAATAGAAATGCGGGTCGAATTATTCGAACGACAGCAAACGATAGATAAGATTTTCAAAAATTGAATACAAACTTGCCCGTTACATTATGGACGGATACAGGGGTTTGAGCAAACACTTACTCCTTTATAAAAAAAGATCGAGCATGACAATTTACTGGAAGTTATTCGCAATATGTCGCGGGATAAATGCGGTCGGTTGAAATGGCAGAATGTGAGCATGACAAAATTAAATTAACTAAACCTATACACATATGTTTCAGAATGTCCGAAATGGAGCTATCTGGGGAACGGAATTACTGACTATTGCGAGTGTGGAACATAGTTATTGAGATTGTCCAGCGATAAACAACACCTATAAACTTCAAAAATTAATTTGTTTTCTCTATAAAGAAAAACATTCTGCAAAAATTCGAGAACAAATGACAGAAAGTTCGAGGTTGCGCATCACTCCAAATAAACACATGGGTAGAAACAAGGGTCATGTTGTGAAACACTCACGAAACCAGGTTATAATTTTCTATCATTTACGATCGTTAAGATGGAGTACAATTCTAAATGTTTATACATTTCTACGTTTAACTCAAACGTCAGGCAAATAAACAAACCAGAAGTTCAGAAACAAATTAATAATTAAATGTATGGTTGGAAACCAATAATAATTCAGTTTGAAGTCTAATCGGGTACACCGAAATCGATGGCAAAGCCCTGTTTGCTGGCTACTTAGAAGCTGTGGAAACTTTCGTGAGTATGGACACTTTTTGGAGAAAAGACTACGGATTAGACTAATAAATTATAATGGAAACAAGACTCTTCAGCAGGCAAATTACCGAAATTGTTTGAGTTTGAAAGGGTATTCAGAATTTTTGAAAAATTGAAAGAAAATTAACACAATCGAAGAAATTTAAATCACAGAAAAATGAGGTAATCAATAAGCGTTCAGTTCCGCCGAGCTGGAAAAGATAACGAGAAAAAGTTAAGATGGTGTTTCCCGACGATTTTTCTCCTGCTATTTTATGTAATCTCTTGTACCACGCGAAAAATTCAACTTGTGTAAGTGTTAGTCTTAGGTTATGTTTATTACACAATTTGCAAGGAACTTTAACAATGCCATCCTCAACATCTAACACCATATTTAGTTAGCACCCAAATATGGTGTAAAATAGTTTGTAGAATGTATAGAAATGCGAAAATCTAAATTAGGATTTGGTCCAGAAAAACATCGATTTGTTATTGGATGTTTGAATAGATAGGAAAACTTCGACAGTATTACCGCCTAAAATTTTATTGCGCATATTTTATGGTACGTAGCGACCGGGAGTGAAGCTAAAAATTGGTCGTGTGATTGTCCGTGCTATAGTTAGCCAAAACAAAAAAATAGATTGTGACCTGAAAATATACAAGCCGACGAAAATGAATATGAGTTATCTCAATGCAATTTGAGTTCGCAGAAGCGGGTCAATTGGCCAGGGTAGAAGATTAAGTTAGTCAAGAACTACCTCCATTTAAAATATGTTAAATACAACATGGAGGGAATACAGCACACCGTGCATACATATTCCAGTCAGGGTGACTAGATGTCCGCAATACGCGGGACGTCCCGCCTTTTCCAATATCTAACAATAGCCTACCATTAATTAATTCTACTATCGGTCCGAACTTGTCCGTTCACAAATAACTTTTGTAAGAACATGATTGTTTTCTTATTTGGTCATTTTAATCGACTAGGAGATACTTTATGTCTTGACACAAACTTTATAAAGATTTAATCACGTAATAAGTCCTCCCTAAATTTTTCGTGCTATCGGAGGTAATCTCAGCAGACGTGTATTACTAATTACTGGCTTGTCATAGTGCAGATAAACTTACAAATAAACTGGTTAAAAAATGTATGAATCAGATACTTTCCTTTCTTTCAGAAGCTTCATCATAAAGATCATTCTTTAATAAATATTCGACAACATTATCGGTAGTCAGGTACCGTACTGAATCATTTTCTCGCATAGCGGTTCTGTAACTGGGCTTTACTACATTATCAGATTTCCGTATGTTGCCAATTTTAGATTTATAGTCTTTAATTATTATCCTTATAATTTGGAGAATAACCCGCATTCTTACTTTGGGCTTCTCGTAGCCCAAAAAAAATTTATCGATTAATTCAGATCTGGATATATGGCAGTTTGCTATGTTATGGCCATGAGACTAGTTTCAATGTAATGTATGCAGTATAGTTACTGACAATTTGCTGTTACTTTCAGTCATTAGCATTTAAATCAGGTCATCCTAGGCCATCTTTAGTTAAACCTACGGAAGTATATCACCCTTGGCGTAACTTCCGGTCTCAACATGGACATAAAAATGATGTGATTGTGATACCTGATAAGACCCAAGCCAAAATTTAATATTCTATAACCATTAGATAATATTTCGCTTTTTCATGTAGATACCCTATGCCTCTTTGAGGGAGGTCTAAACACCCTGGTCGTCTTGGCCATCTCTTTAAATCACCCTTACTTGGTTAATCATAACAACGGTGGCTGTGTTAGCCTTTTACTAACTTTATTTTCAGTCTCTATCTTGGATGATCTCAAGACTGGATTTCTCAAAATGTAATCAGCAATTTAACTTGCAATGCCGTAACGAAAAGAACAATCCAATTTTTGGTTCTCGAGTAGCACTTCTGGTGATAGATCCGCTTTGAAACTACGTTAAAAAAGAGGAACAATTCTTAGGAGGGGTACTGGGTTCCAATCTGTACCATATAGGCGTGCAATCCTAAATTGGGGCCAGTGAATCGCGAGAAGTCCAATGTAATCGTGCGGGTTAAAACACGATTGCTTCTGCGACTATTTGACACATGCCATAAGGATGAAAAGCTTACAGAAAACCAACATTCCTAATAAGAGTTGATGATATACCATTTTGTATAACGTCATTAACTATGTGTATATTTTCTTTGGATTTTGTCAGTACTTTATTATTATTTATTAAGTCTGCATGATCAATACCATTGCGCCCAATAGCGACGATGCCAATTTTAGCAATTCTCTCTACGTGATCGTCATCCCATAGACCAGGCACACTGAATGATTGTAAAAAATCAGCACCCACTGAAAACTTGGCTAAAAATCCATAATAGCATCAAAGACAAATCAAGAAGACAAGATTACCCTGGATAAAATTTAATGTAGAAAACTACAAAATTTAAAGGCTAATAACAATTTATCAATAGTTGACAGTTTATATCCCTGCGGGTATATGACTCAACTAATACTCTGCAAATTAAAATATCATGTGTTGGTCCATAACGCACACCTATCCAGGAACCACCTAAACTTTTAACGACAGTCTGATAGTTTGTTCAATAACAGTATCGCGAACACACTGCGATTATTTGTTTTAAATCTATGGACCTCCAAAGTCAAATTGTCGAAATGGACACCTTTATTCCTGTATTTTAGCTTCGAGTCGAATTTTTAGTGAACATACTTTTCGATCGTGGCATGTTTTCTAAATCATAAAAAATTGAAAATTCTAAAAGCCGTGATTTTGTCACTTTTTGAAAATTTGGGCTATAACTAGGTCACGTATAAGAAATCCTCTAAGAAGAATTGGAGCTTGAGTCATGGCGCGTCTATTAAGCCCACCATACTTCAGGAAATAACATCACGAAATCACTAAATAACGGGTCTATGTGAAAATCTATCAAATACCCTTAACAAAGTTAATCAAAGTTAAAACAAACGGAAGGAATTAATTTTGTGTTAAGAAATATAAATTACAAGGTTATTAGAATCCCAGAAATGTGCGGTCAGTAGCAAACGTACTGACCAAGTTATATTGATAAGTAATAATCATATAAGCGACCATAATAATGGACTGTCAGGGTTTTCGTAACTCTAGAGCAAAGTTATATTCCCATTTAACAACAAATGAAATTATGCATATACATGCAATGTTGAAAACAAGATGACGGAATCTGAGGATACACAGAAGTTCATCGTAGGACAACACTTTCATACCACTATAATGCCAAATGAAAGATGGGATATAAGTTGTAGCACAGGCCAAATTGTTTGACGATAAACGTCACCACCTTGTGTCCGCAAAGGTAAATACAATGGAAACAACTACTAACGACTTGATTTCTGAAATACAACGCTTATCTGTCACTGTCAACGTTATGCGAAATGGAAATTACGAACCGCAGCGGTCCATTTCGGATAACTAACAGATACAACCGGTACCTTCTGGTGGCAATCGACCTTTTTCAAAACAAATATGGGCTGTCGCGATCCGTACAAAACCAGTAGAAGTAGTAGTTTCAGAAATAAAGAAAATCATACTGTCCCAGCCGGAATCACCGATTCAGCTTCTCACGGATAATGGTTTGGAATTCAATAATATACACATGACCAAGCTATTAACGGACTATACTATCACTCGCAATAAGTCAGCCCCATACCATCCTCAGAGCAACGGCACCGTGGAAAGGGAACATTGCACAATAAAAACTGAAATAAACGTACAAGCAGCATATTTGGACTTTAAAATTCATGATATAACACATTCTATTAATCGTAGCCCTCATGACGTCACACGGTTATCCCCATTTGTGGTAGAAACATGATGCCCAGGACTGAATCCATTCGGCAATGACCACGGTTTTTCTTTATCAAAGAATCGCGTTCAAAATGATCGCATTTAATTCGTTAATGCAAGAATCGAAGTCGATAAATCGAAATGGATAAATTCAAAAACAAATATATACAAGCCATACATAATAGGCCCGTTAGTACTACATATGAATGGAAACGGAATAACAACTAGTGAAACGACACGCTAAATAGGACCTTACAAAATAACCAGGATATATTCAAATGGCAATAGTCACCAGATAGAGGACCTTAGCAGTGGTGTGAGCGATGTACGAAATATGACACATCTGAAAGAATATTACTCACCAACAGTGCCTAAAACACAGAGTAGCCGAGGTATCAGATTTGGGGAAAGAAAAAACCATGATACTTGGAAATAGAGCCCGTGCCTAGGGGATTCCAACTGGCCATTAGATTTTCGACCATGGAGCCTCAGCCGTCTGGCTCCGGCCTCCTCATTGGTTTCCGCCTTGGCTCAATCCAACAATACAACACAAATAGATGAAAACCAGAGACACACCGTTAATAACTAATGTAGATCTATATGACCTTTCGTTCGACGAAATATGCGAAATTGCGGACAAATACGGTTATAGTGGTCAACGGAAAGCCGTGCGGTCCTTACCACGTTGACATAGACACATTTAAAAGAACAGGGATTATCTATGCTCAACCCAATATTGCCGAAGACTCAATATATCTTGATCTTATCGAAACACCAATGAAAAAAAGTAACGACGACAGAACGATAATGGAACGAATAATGGAAGTGGCACATCAATTACAGATGGGGGAAGGGGTCACGGAAACCAAATAACCTATAAAGTAAAGGGGACTGTATATATATATATATCGCAGTAGGTACTGCGGAGTGTTAAGAATGTAAAAAATAGTTCGTTAACAAGAAAGTTAACATTCGTTTATCGAACTTACAATCTACCTACCGTACAGAAACAAACTGCGTAATGCGGAATATGTAATACCAAATCCCAGTGTGACCACTGGGCCCATGAAGCACATGAAGAAGACTGCTTTCGAGTCAGTTTCATAGTGAAAAAAATTATATTCCTTGGTAACATATTCATGGATCAATAATCCTCCGGGTTAGATAATGTAGTTGACAAGAGTAACACTGTAGGAACCCCATGTGGAACAAGTCTTCCCCCACCTCGAAGTTAGCGAGTGTTTGGCCATTCCAGTTACAAGACGGAGCGGATATGACAAAACAAGAGTAATACTGCACTATCTGGCACGGCAACATACGATTACGATATACATACAATTTCGAATATATTTCATATATGGTATATAGAGGGTTAAATTCCAGGCAGGACTATTGAATTTTATCTAATATTATTTACTTTGACTATGACGGGGCGACATGGACGAAGAGGTGCCCATTGCAATGTGATACAAAGCCAATTTCGATCTTACTGATTTATCGCAACATACCATGATTACCTCGAAATTATAAGTACAATAATAAAACAAACGAAATTCCTTTGCCGAAAGCACTATTGTATATTATCTAATTCAATTTGCATTTATTAATATTGAGAGAAATAAGCGCAGGTGTAATTTTTTTATTTGTGATACCAAGCCAATTCGAATTCCGATCTGAGCCCTACTGTCTTGCTGATTTATCTTCAAACCTACCATATTTACCTAGCAAATATAAGCACGCACCATACTCTGCTCGAGCACGCTCAGCATGGTGCTCAACTGACAATACCGTCGGGGTCCATTGCGTTTTATTAGCTTCCCATGAAGATACCGTGATCCAATCAGAATTCTCGACAAGTAAGTGACACATTGCCAAACGATGATGACTGCTTACTTTCATCAGGAAATAATTTGGTCATCTTATATATAGTGATTAGGGTTCGGCAGCTAATTATAATTTATTGGAAATAAGCACAGAATAGTGTGCAAAATAATCTCCACCTACATACTATTTAGCCAGTAGACAATAGTTGCCTATTTTGAGCAGGGCGCCTAACTTTCTCATTTTTTTCGAAATCCATGTGCTGTATCTTTTTTTAAATTTTCGTTATTAAAGGTTTATCGATTGCTAAAAAAACCTCCATTGGTTTTAGCACAATAGCGGCCACATTAAGGGTTGTACAAAGTCATTTTGTCCTTTAAATTGTATTTTCTCAGCCGTAAATGAATTTTCAGAACAAAAAAAACTTGCACCACTAAATTTTAGCGGTGTATCCAATGCAACAAAAAAATAAATTCCAGGTACTTAGTATAATACGCCAAAAAGTATATTGTCAAACTTAAAATAACAAGCTCCGTTCTCATAAATTTTATTTTTGAGCTGAGGCGGACCGAGGTGATGAATCATCAATTAAGGACCACAACTATATTTCGTGATTTTAGTTATATATATAACTATATATTAATAATATATTGATAAATATATATTACTATTAGGGTAACCAGGTGGAAATTCTCAGAAAGCGGGAAATGTTTTTCAAACTTTGTGAAAAAGCAGGACACCAACTTTGAAAAAGTGTCCCGCTTTTTAAGAATTCCCATCCGTCACCCTAATAGTAATATCTGACTTAGAGACATATGCAACTATACCTTGGATGGAGAGATGGATGAAAAAACTGTTACATATAATTTAGGAGAACTAATGGATTACAGTGATGGCAACGCAGATGCGTATTTAGTGTATTTAATCTAGATTAAACGTAATTTCGCATTTTTTCTGATGTTTAGAATAAGACGCAAATAATCTTAGAAATCACACCGAAGGTAGCCAAAATTTTGTAATTTTAATCCTAAATGCAAGCTGCCCTAATGCGGAAGAATACTTGTTTCTCAACGAGCACCTTGTTTGTGTACGAACTCTATTTCAATCTGTATATATATAATTCTGGAGATGTATATTATTAGCGATAACCATGAGTAAAAATTGACTCCAACCGGTGCACATAGATTACTTTCCGAAAAGGGTGTACAAGGGTTAAAGATATAGTGAGTTCTACCCGAAGAGTAAAAAAATACCTCTAGTATTCATCATAAATCAGGAAGACATATTGGATATAGTGTTTATTAAACTTTAATTGATTCTTTTATTCTATTCAATGTCATCATGGGTGGATCGAACTGATAACCTTCCTATTCAACGTTAACAGTCACGGTATTAATAATAGTTATTGCTCACGGTATTATTTGGCACAAGATTGCCAGTTCCCATAACTTGA